>PISX010026859.1:0-23815 GCA_004024625.1 Mellivora capensis | reverse complement strand
ATTATGGAGGGCATGCATTGCATGGAGCACTGGGTGTGGTGCAAAAACTATGAATTCTGTTACGCTGAAAAGAAATAAAAAAAAAAAAAAGAATGTATCGTTTTCCCAAAACCAGAAAGAATAAAGAAAAAAGTATAGTTTTCTTTCCTTTCTTCTTCTTCACAGTCCTTTTCGTGCTTTGGTGCATTAAGCCACCTCCCTAATGTGGAGAGTATCCCCCCACCTCCTTGCACAAAGGACTCCTGAAGGAAGAATGACCTCCTGGTTTGCCCAGTGATTAAGCCATGCGATTTATAGAGAAATACTTCTTCCCCTGGTGAGAAGGAGTCAGATTGAGGTTTGACCCACTTTCAGAAAGATAGTTTCATTTGCTACCGGTTTACCAAAAAAGAATTCGATTTTGAAGCACCTACTATTTATGTCCTACTAGGAAGGACCCTAGTTGACATCTGGGGAGTAGATCTTTGTGGAAGAGTATGGAAGATCAGCTCTGCCTTAAAAAAATATGTTGGAACAAAGTGAATCTGAGATGGTATATCTCAGAATATGGAGGCCAAGGAGAGTTGTCTGTTGCTTGAGTGAAAGCATATTTTCCAGGGTGGTAAGAGTGGCTGGTAGAACAGGCTGTTGAGGACCACCTGCTTCTCCAGAAGGAGAATGTCGTACCTGCCAGGAAGCCTTTTCCACACACAAATGTGAAAACGTTTAAGGACCCTGTGCATTTATCTCTACTTGATCATTTGAACAATGACAATAGTTCAAAATGTTGCAAGAAAACATTTGCATACTCTGCAAGTTTTCCAAGACTACAAAATAAAGAGTGATCTAAACCCATGAGAGCATTTGGGCCTAACCACATTACCAGTCCTAAAAAGAAAATGTGAAATAAAACAGCTTAGGTCAGAGTTACAAGCAAATGAATCTGTTCTTTAGAAATTCAGTCTTGATGATCAAGGGCCATCTGGATGCAATAATAGAAAATGAGTCCAAATGAGGACAGGTGGAAAGTCCGCTTTATCAAAGGAAACACCAATAAATAAACAGGAATTTCTCGCTATGATCAGCGATGCTGGAACATGATGATCTCTTGGTCACTAGAACCTTGTTTCTATTAACTGCAGTAAAAAGGAAAATAGACAAAATCAGAATTGAACCTCATAATAGCCTCTCTCTGCCCTGCCAAAATAGTTAACTTATTTCTAGAATACTTTCAGTTTATCTTCATCATTTTTCACCACAAAAATAATTGTTTTTTTAATAAAAGTAAAAAATGCACATTCACTTAACTATGGCAGACTGAACTCACTGTTTATCTCCATCCCTTCCTGAAATACCACTAAAATGGCAGTAATGAAATTATAAAAAGTCATGAACTCATAAGGACAAAGAAAACAGGATAGGGGATGACAGCAAACAAGAAAAGATACCAAGTTTGGGGTGATAGAAAGCAGATGGATGAGTATAAACATTTAGGATGGTACAAATTGCTAAAGCCTATTTACTTAATAAAAACTAAGCCAATTTATGCTGCAGAACTCCAGAAAGGCTCAGGTTTGGAGGCATCTGGTACCTCTGAAGGCATAAGTACAGATAGTGACTGGAAGAACAGAAGTGACTGAAAGGTTTTATAAAGAGCCCTTAGACCCCAAGTACCCCTCCTCCAACCCAGACTTCCTGGACGCTTCCCCTCCTCCACACTGGCAGAAGACATGGAAGGTTGCCTTCTGGACAGGGTGAGCCCAAGACTGTCTGAACTTGAAGACGCCAGGCCACAAGGGTAAAGGTGAGGCACGATAGCAAAAACAGAAAATTAAAGGACAGTCTCTGTGCCAAATGCTTCAGGCAGTTTGTTTCTCCCGCCAGCTCCTAGAACTTACAGCCTCCAGATAGCAGTTTGGGAGATTTTTGACTAAGGAAGCTGGCCCACTCTAACACTAAACTTGCTGTCCAACCCCCGTAGCTTGGCCAGTCCTTACCTGAATATTGATGGCAAGGCTACTGGTCAAGAAGCCCCACTCACTGACAGTATTTCCAATAAGCTCTGATAAGTACCTCACACCAGACAGCAATAGTCCCCACATATTTGAAGAAAATCACTAATTTGAAAGATTGAGTCAACATAAGTGAATGATGAGACAACTCACAGGAAATAGAGTGTAGTGAGCAAAAGGAAACATCAAATATACAATTAATACTCTCAGAGATAAGAGACTTCCGCAGTCATTAAAAAAAAAAGTAGGACTAATTTTTTAGGAGGAACATTCAGAAAAACAATAAAGAATCCTTGGAAACTAAAAATATAGTGTGAAAATTTTTTTAACAACAATCCAAGATTTAGAAGATAAAATTAAGGAAACCTCCAAGAATGTAAGACAAATGTTAGAGATGGAAGATATGAGAGAAAAGATAAGAAGCTTAAGAAGGTTAATCAAGGAAGTCTAATATTTAAATAGTAGGAGGGCTATAAAAAGGAAGCAAAACAAATGAGGGGGGAGATTATTAAAAATTATTTTTGGGAGCTAATTGCCATTGGTCACTAGATTTAAGTCCACCAAATGCACAGTCCAATTAAGAGAAATATCCCTATGCTAAGGTATATCGTCATGAAATTTTAGAACATCAGAAATTAAGAAAAGATTCTAAAATTTTCCTGCAAAGATGAGGAGGATATAAATCACATTAGATATGAACAGACACTTCTCCAATGAAGACATACAAATGGCTATCAGACACATGAAAAAATGTTCATCATTATTAGCCATCAGGGAGATTCAAATTAAAACCACATTGAGATACCACCTCACACCAGTTAGAATGGCCAAAATCAGCAAGACAGGAAACAACGTGTGTTGGAGAGGATGTGGAGAAAGGGGAACCCTCTTACACTGTTGGTGGGAATGCAAGTTGGTGCAGCCACTCTGGAGAACAGTGTGGAGATCCCTCAAGAAGTTAAAAATAGAGCTTCCCTATGACCCTGCAATTGTGCTACTGGGTATTTACCCCAAAGATACAGATGTGGTGAAAAGAAGGGCCATCGGTACCCCAATGTTTATAGCAACAATGACCACGGTCGCCAAACTGTGGAAAGAACCAACATGCCCTTCAACGGACAAATGGATAAGGAAGATGTGGTCCATATACACTATGGAGTATTATGCCTCCATCAGAAAGGATGAATACCCAACTTTTGTAGGAACATGGACGGGACTGGAAGAGATTATGCTGAGTGAAATAAGTCAAGCAGAGAGAGTCAATTATCATAGGGTTTCACTTATTTGCGGAGCATAACAATTAACATGGAGGGCATGGGGAGTTGGAGAGGAGAAGGGAGTGGAGGGAAATTGGAGGGGGAGATGAACCATGAGAGACTATGGACTCTGAAAAACAACCTGAGGGTTTTGAAGGGGCAGGGGGTGGGAGGTTGGGGGAGCCAGGTGGTGGGTATTATGGAGGACACACATTGCATGGAGCACTGGGTATGGTACAAAAACTATGAATTCTGTTACACTGAAAAGAAATTTTTAAAAAAAACAAGAATTAAGGTTCTTAACATCAACGCTGGCAACTAGGTAATAATGGAGTGATGTCTTCAAAATTTGAGATATAATTATTTAGAACCTAAAATTCTATGCATAGCCAAGTGATTATTTAAGTGCATGGGTTGTACCAACATTTTCAATTATGCAGTTTTCCAAAAACTTACTTCACATGTGACTTTTCTTAGAATGTTACTGGGAAACTAAAGTAGGAGAAGAGAGGATCTGGGAGAGATGTTTCCAACTAAAATATGGAACTGATTAATTACTTGGTATGTGACTGCATTAAGAGAATTTTATGTTCCAGGCAAAGATTTGGGGTATGAAGTTAATAAATTTAGCAAGTAAAATTAAGTAAGTAAAAAATGAGGCAACCATTAACTTCAGGAAAAACAAAAAGACTTAAAACAAAGTAAATGGCTCTGAATATTTGAAAAGTCAAAACCATGTAAAAACTGAATATTACTTCAATTTACTTCACCCACTCCCAAAGAAGTAATCTTCATATAATCTTTACCTACAGAGGAAAAAAAATGTTCCTGCAAATTCTAGGAAAACAATTATTTGACCTGCAACTTATTCTCAAGGGGGACACAGTTTTCCTTTTAATGAAACCCTAAGTTTTGAGGGTTGGACTGAGACAGCATAAATGTATTTTATTGGCTCTCAGGGGTCCTGGATTTGGAATTCAGATTTCAGCTGTGGCTTGACTTGGTTTTTAGTTGTGGGTTTCTTGCCTTGTCATTTCACTGGACATTTAGACTAGATTTGCCTACCTTCCTCAATAATCAAATTGCATACTTTGTCCATTGTCTTTTCATTTATTAGGGATATGGGTTTGTCTGCTTTTTAGTGAAACAAAATAACAGCCCAAATCACAGCTAGGTGGTATAGATAAGGACTTAGGCTCCTTTGCTCTACTGACCTTGTCATTTCTAGAAGCAGTATTGAGTAGCATTTAAGAACATAGACTAAAACATGGTTGCCTAGATTAAAATCCGAATTCGGCCATTTACTGGTTATGTTAGTTCTTTGTATCTCAGTTTGTTCATCTATAACATGGGCATAAGAGTAGAACCTATTTCATAAGGTTGTTGTGAGACAATAAATTTAAAGAATAGTGCTTGACTCATAGTAAGTGCTAAAGAAGAGACAAGGGTCATCACTGATCCTGAAGTGTGCCCTCTTAACATAAACACATTGCAACCAACATGGAGAGGAAAACAAGGCAGGACAAGACTTAATACCTACTTTTACAGTCACAACCAGGAAATTGCCCACCTCCCACTGACCGGAGCTTAATCCTGAGGGCTCAACCAGTTGCAGGGGCACAGGAGGATGTAGCCTTCAACCTAGGCACTCAGGTGCCCCCTAAAAATGTCATCACTGGAAAAGGTGACATTAAGTGTTAGAGGAAAGCCAACAGTCATTGCTGTCATTATTAAGTTAGATGTGTGACTCACGTGTCTACAGTTTATAACTGTACATCCACAGATAAAAATTTCAAAGAATTGACCTGCCAATGTGTCCCTAATGTGTTCTGTATTAAAATGAGATTGTTTTATTTTGTTTGTTTTGCCTGGACCAAATAAGATAAGTGACAACTCCCATCTTGGAAATGTGTAGAAGACAGAAGTTGTATTTTTCTTCAGTTTTATCAGAGCAAGCACATTTTCTTTCTTTTTATTTTTAAAAGGTGAGCATTAGATTCTAGAAGACAAGCTGTCCTAGCTTTACCAGCACAACTATGGGATATTGGAACTACCAAAGCAAAAATCTCATATAGCAACCTTGTACATTCATTTGCCATGACTAACTTTTCTGTCTTGTCGAATTGAAAGTTATAAGAATGGTTTTCTTTAAAGCAATATAGAATTTTTTTTTATTGCAAACAGCTAAATAAAGGCTGGCAAAAACAATAGGTTCATTTTTTACTGCAGATCTTCAAATTATAGGAAACTTGTCTCTTGGCCAATTTGGGCTGGCTTGGAGCCAAAATAGATGTCTCCATTCTCATCTTTACCCTCATACTTATTGTGGGTAAGATAAAAACCCTTAATTTTAAAAACTGGAGCCAAGAGTTGGGTAAGAGGCAGAGTGACTCCCTAAACTCTACTGGTCATAGAAAAAAATCATATTACTTTACACTGGCTCATTTTTTCAGTTTCTAGAAATCGAATACTGAGAATATGAAACTTTTAAAAAAGGAAGTCTCAAATATTTTTGGTAATCTATTATAAATCAAGTTTTGATAACTAGAGGTAGACACAAGAACAATTCATAAACAGGAAATGATTAACTATTTCTGAGCAATTGCTTTTCTCTAGGTGAGTCAGCCCTAAGAAAATAAGCAGGCATCTTTCCATTTCAAAGCACGGAAGACAACTCCTCTGCTTTTAGCCATGTTGTCCCCCCCCTTTTTTAATTAACAAGATTTTAGATCATTTAGCAAATTGTAACCACAAAAGTGAATGTTGCGACTGGATGATGTTTTATCACTTGAAAAATAAATCTCGCCGCTTCTCTCCCTGTGTACTTCATAAACGTCGCACCCTCTTCATATTTATCTTGCTTTCAAAATCCATTATGCGATATCATTTCACTGAAATCAAAAGCTGTCTCTTAATTACACGGGGTTGGATTATAAATCTAGTTACTTGTCTCTCTATATGTTCATTTTCTAATGATTACAGCTACAAGCCTATTTTTGTACACAAAAGACCAAAGTGGATTTTACTGGGTTAAAATTAAGACTTGCAAAATTATACAGCCTGGAAGACAAAACAAAGCATTTACATGTGTCTAGTTTACAATAATAATGTGATCTTGGGCTGATAGAATAATGCAAAACTTGTGAACTCGATGGCTTTGGAGAAGACAATAGGAGCAGCAATCCCCTTCCATAGAGTTAAATTTAGTCGGTCCAGCGTAAACCACACTTCTGATAGGAATCAGGAAACATTGTATTGCTGGTGTTACAGGGACAACACTCCCATAGCCTAACTTGCAATAAATGGACTTTCGTAAGACTGGAGTCAGCTGCATATCCTGGTAATTAATCATAAGAAGGCACCACCTCTTAAGTATTAAACACTCTCTAAATGGGAAAAAAATTGCTGTATTGCTAAGTACTGGGACGTGACTCATTTAGTATTAACTTTCAGCCTTTATTAAAGTGACTTTATTTTTATTTGTGTGATGTTAGTGCATTTCTGGGAAAATAAACATTGAGGGTTTTTTCCAGCTGATTGTACGTGATATGCTTCTAATTCAAATTGCAAGCTGCGTGTCCTTTTGCAGATGAAATAGAGATTCCCATTTTTTTTAAAAGATTTTATTTATTTATTTGAGAGAGAGGCAGTGAGAGAGAGCATGAGCGAGGAGGTCAGAGGGAGAAGCAGACTCCCCATGGAGCTGGGAGCCCGATGCGGGACTCGATCCTGGGACTCCAGGATCAGGACCTGAGCCGAAGGCAGTCGTCCAACCAACTGAGCCACCCAGGCATCCCGAGATTCCCATTTTTTTAAAGTTTATTAAAAAAAAATACAGACCATGATGTTAAACTGTATTTCAATACCTGTGAAGACAAGTGTGTACTGAGGGCAACGTTGTGGCAGACGCTGTGCTGGTGATGGACGAGCAGTGGTGGCCCACGTGGCCCACAGTCTATGTGGGAGGCAGGTGAGGACCAGGTAACTGATCCAGTGCAACTGAGGGGTATGAAAGCACAGTAGATAGGTTCATTGTACCTGGAAAAATCCAGGGTGGCTTCCCACAGGAAATGGCATTTGAGTTTGGCCTTAAGGAGTTGAGCACTGGGGAAGGCAGGAGGGAGGAGCATCCTGAGCAGACAAAGCAAAGTCACAGCTTGTGTTGAAAGGAAAAGGGGACACCTTTTGGTCGAGGAGACACTGTCTCAAACATCCCCCTCATTCTGCAGAATTGAGAGGGGCACGGATGAATCCAGACCCCGGGGAAACCAGAAGGAGGGACCCCTTCAGACAGCGCTCTAACATTCTAGCCACCCACTGAGAGGCTGGCTCAGCGCCCAGAGCCCTCTCCTGCCACCTTGCAGAGTTTGGATTGTGGATCTGGTCAGGCACAAGGGCATTAATTTTGGAAAATGGCTTCAGAAGGGACCCTTTCTCCAAAGGGACCCTTAGCAAGGATTGGTGAACCAATCCTGAGTGAGCCATCTCTGTAGCTCCTTGTGCCTGGGTCCTCAGTGAGCGTCTGCAGAACATGCACGGCGCTGGCAAATGGAGAGGGGGTCCTAGGCACTGGGTCCCTTGTTCTGAATCCCTCCCCACCCTACCTGCATTCCCATGCCATCTCAGCAGAGGCCCCAAGAACCTCAGGTTAGGCCATTGTCCAGCAAGGTCCAAAGGCGCTCAGGGGTTGTTCTGGGGACCTTCCCTCCTCCTCGGTCAGCCAGAGCATTCCAGAGATGTCCATGGACCCCGACTTGGTGCCACATTCAGGGACAGACACCAGGGACACTGAGAGTTGCTGGCCGGTCTGGTGGGGAACCATATATGTAACGGTGATCTTTGGGTTAGTTCTAAACCCCTCCTTTCCCCATCCTCCCTGGGTGACCATAAATGTTAAAGCGTTATCTATTGACGATTATAACCATACAAAGTCAGGACAGATGGGCTCCACTCCTCAGCTCTCAGCCATAAAGTTTACAAACTCTCCACGGCCAGGGGATAAATTGCCATTGCTGATACCTGGCTCATTTACACAGAGCATTTTTCTTCAAGATGGCTATTTTTCCTTCCAGTCATCTGGCTAAATTAGTTTTCTGTTCGCCAACTTGATTTTCTGGAACATGCAGAATATTTCGGAATCTGAAGAGCAGGTCAGAAACCATCATAAATGATTAGGCACAAGGTATATTTTCGAACACTAAAGGGAAGCCCAATTTCTTCTCCTTCCTGATCCCACGGGACGACCGAGTAACTGTGTACTCCCGTCGGGTTACATGCGATGAGAAATGGGCCCCCAGTGGTTTATTTAAAAGTGTATTGTCGGAGATAATGGCTTCAGATTAAGTTTTTAGGCTCCTTGATTTCTGCTATTGTTCCGTGGACTAATTGTGTCTACCTTAGATGCGCTAATGTAGGCCAATCAAGTTCGTCATATGGGATGATATTTCTGGTGGTTGTTTTCCTAGATTTTTCCTCCCACAATGGTACCAGAGGGTATTGTGTAACAGTATAGAAAAGGAATGATTAATTCAAAGTTCAGGTGCAAGACAGGGTCAGAAAAGAAATGTTCCTGGATAGAGTGAGCATTTCAAGATAAATTTGTGGCTTGAAACATCATTTTATGATGCATTTCCTATTTTGTTATCAGGGGAAGTCTGATGGCTGACACGCAAGTGATCGCAATGTTTTGGTGCCATGTTCTGTGATGGGCTTTTCATAAAAATTAGCTGACATTGTCATGAGCACACAAGGAAATTTATAGCTTTCATACTGGACTGCCATTCCCAGAGCAATTTCCAATCACTTGGGCTTTTTATTAAGTTTATTGTTCTTTTATTGTTCAGTGGAGTGTAAGCAGCGAGATTACAAATAAATGTAAGTTCCACTGGATATGAAGCCGAGCTTGTAGAATTAGGAGAGAAACGACTGAAGGAAGGCAAACATTAATTTGAATCACTGGTGATATGAAACACCAATGGACGTTTCTTGTCACCTGCTTATATACAGAAGTTGGAAAATTGACATTCCATTCCCATTAAAGTTTTCCCAGAAAACCCTCCAAGAAGAAGTCTTTGTGTTGAACCTTGGTATTGCCCATGACTCTGCATCATTTTTGCCCACTTTCTAAGTTCCTTTTCTGTGCGTTGCTTTCCTGTCACCTCCTCACCTGCCAGGAGTACCAGGCAATCCCGTGAGCATCCCCTGGCAAGGGGAGCAAACTCTGGTGAGGAGCATTTCAGAGGGCTGGAGGGACCAGCATGCCTGTCAGAAGAACCTCACTCTGGGACCAATGGGAGGACAACCAGCTTTCTTCCGCTTTCTTCATTCTAGTACTGTAGCCGCTGAACCACATCATTTCCCATTCCATCCTCTCATTTCCCCCAAGACATGATCCTCTTAATCACTGAATTTTCCATTTTTTTTTTCAGGCATTGATTAAAAGTTGTTATTTAGACTTGTTAGGATGAGAACAGAGGTGATTTAAAGTGGGGGGGCGGGCAGACTGTGTTCCTCTGAGGCCCTTCCCATACCTCCGTTGTGCGTGAATCATTACCCTGCCCTTTGTTGATCCCTGTTGGGAAGCTGGCCTTTCGGTTTCAGCTGGTCTCCATGTGCACACACTGTGGGTTGCCAAGCCCCGTCTTACTTGTTGACAGACTCCAGCTTTTGTGTCCAGTTCCAGGTGATGGAACGTGATAGGCCTAAGTAAGTCATTTCGATGTTCAACCCCATTTTCCCAGCCTCCCTGTGGCTAAATGTGGCTAAATGAAATCTAATTCTGTCCAAAGAGATTTAAGCAAAAATGTACTGTGGGTGGAAAGGGGTTGTTCCTCCTTGCCTTTTTTTAATAGAAAGAGACACTTCATTCCCCCCTTCCTCATTTTTCTGTCTTAAACCTGGACTCTGTCTGGAGCTGTGGCAGCCATCTTGGAACCATGAGGAAATGAGAGCTTCAGGGAAAAAGCTGGCAACCAAGAGTGGGGGATTGAAAGACAGAAGTGGCCTGGCCATGATGGTGTTGTTGGGTAGCAGGAACAACACTGGCCCTTGCCTTCCTACAGATTACTGCAGGAAAACAAAAACCTTCATCATTTAGGGCAGAACTTCATTAGGTGGGCATTCTGTTCTTGCAGCAAACGTGTCCCTAGGATACAGCATCAGAGTTACATGGGATGTTTGTTAAAATGTCAGTGTCCAGAGCCACCTCTTTGCAAATTCCCATTCACTAAGTTTAGAGCTGGGCCCAGAAGTCAGCATGTGTAATGAGCATCCCAGATCCATTTTAGGCAAAATGCCCTGAGAAGCACAAACTTCAATGACGGGGGAGGGGGTGGGAGAGAGAGGTGGAGGGGAGCCCATCTGCCAGGGTGATGTGAGCCAACTGTGTGTCTCCCAGGATTTTTACCCCCCTGCCTGCCACTCTCAGGCCTTCCAGGTAATACCTGTGGTTCTTGAGCCCCAAATTCAGAGGCCAAGGATAATAGAAAAGCTTCTGTCCAGGACAAGGGGCCAGTCTAAGAAGCTCTGCTGTCCCTTTCTGTCCTCCCTTTTAATCCCCAGCATTGACTCATGAGGTCATCCACGGGACTATGAGGAACCACTCCAGAAGACAGGATCCTCGCCATACCCCATCACAAGCTGTAGTGAGACACCCTGCCCCCCACTCTTGAGGAGGCCTGTTGGACCAGCAGGATCGTCAATTAGTTCATGTCAGAGCCTCTAGACATCACAGCCCAACACCCTCCCAGGCCTTGGAAAAGTATGTTCTGGCTTCTCTTGGTAGAGAATTAACATGGGGATGCCACCACTAGTCATGGAGGAGCAGGGCGTCAAGGACAGCTCTTGGAAGGGAAGAGAAGGAGTCCTGGGAGGGCCTCCAGGCTGGACCCACACTGAGCCCATACTGGTCACATACTGAGGCTGGAGGGAAGGAGTTGGACAAGCCCCAGCACTGTAAAGAGAAGATGCAGATTCCTGGTTGCACCCCACCACACCCATGGGGTCAGGCTCCCTGGAGGTGGGGCCCAGGAAACTGCCTTCTTGGCAAGCTGTTGAGGTGACTCTGATGCCCGCCAAGGTTGGGCACCACCCTTAGACATGGCTGGAATTTATTTGGGGCCCTTCCATCCTCACTCCTTGTGACATTGAGGTCAACCAGAGCTGCCTTGGAATTCCAGCTCTGACACATACTAAGCTCATGGCCATGGGACATTCCCTAACCCTGGTCTGGCCAAGGAGGATAATCACAGGAATTGCTCTTCAGGGAGAGGTCAGTAGGGTCACACGAGATGAACGTAAGCCCTTAGCACAATGCCTGAAAGACACGTGAGGAGCACTTGACAGGTGTGGGTTCCTGATATCATGATCCATATCATCCTTACACTGGTGCCACCTCTCCCAGGTGGGTCCCGGTGGGTGCCCAGGTGGGTCCCAGGTGGGGTGCCCACGAGCCATCTAGGCTTCCAGATGATAAATAAACAAAGTCCTATACTCTCGGCTGGCCAGTTCAGGGAACAGGGATCCGAGAACCAGCCTCCGTTTCAGATGCTGGTGACTGGTGGCTCTTGCTATGCTTTAGACAGATGGGGTGCTGTTTCAGGTTAGAGCAGGGAGGGCTGATGCAGGAGATGGGGAGGCTGTTGTCAGGGACTGTGAAACCCACATCAAGCCCCCCACACCTTCCACGCTGGCTCAGGCGCCCTGGCCAGCAGCTCATGGCAGCAGAGGAAGGGAAGGGGGATGCCAGGGAGGCATTTCAAGGCAACCTTTCCTGAGGTAATGGAGTGGAGAGGAGGCCACCAAGGAGGACCCTGGTTGTTGAGTACTGGGAAACCAGAGCGGATCTGATCGCGTCACCTGGGCAAAGCACCAGAAATGGTCTAGAGTTGAAGAACGAGGAGAATAATCAACAGAAAACAGGCCCACTTACCATTTGTCCTAAGTCCATAGATTTTGAAGATTATCTACCCACATGTTGCTTTCTTTAAACACCAAAATTGACTTATAGTAAAAGTCAATGTTCATTTTATTAAAAATAAGTATATTCTTGAGACATATGCTAGAAAAATCAACAAGACCTTAACTAGAGCTAAATGGATGTCTTGCTGGAGTATATGACAAGCTGACCTAAATGGCCCTAAAAAGCAAGAAGAGATACATCGTAGCTGAGTGTGATGTGTGATGGCCAGCAGCCTTCCCTCCAGCTGTGGGGCCATCAGCAAGGACTGAGGCCTGGCCATGAGCTGGGCAGCCTGCTTCCCTGGGCCTTACCTCCTGCAGCACCTACCAGCATGAATCCAGACTTTAAGGAAGCAGACACTCTCCATGAGAGGGAGGCGTTTGCCTTCTTCGCCACCTCAGCATCCAGAAGGGGCCAGGTGCCCCCAGGTTATTCTTGGTTGCTTGAGGGCACAGCAACATGCCATCTTTTAAACACTGAGCGGGTCTTTGCAGAGGTGTCCCCTCTCTTGAGCCCATCTGGCAGGGACTGGTTGGGGCGGAAGCATTGGGATGAATGCTGAGTCATTTCGAAACAGCTGCTCATAGAAAGACAACCACGAAGACCATTCAGATTTCCATAGAATTTCTGAGCATGTGCCTACAAAACTTTGTAGCAGCATCAAAATCCCTTCTTACCAACCCAAAACTTCGAAACACAGCGCTTAGGACATGAGAATTCTTTCCCCTTTCCCAAGATAGCATCACGGTCCCTAAACCTGAGCTGTAGGGAGGCACGTGGCAACTGCGATACTGAGATGCCTCCTGACAATAAGAACGATTCCCTTCTCTAGGATCAGGCAGCAGGGTTGGGGAGCGGGCAGGGTCCTTTGGGGGCTGAGGGCAGGGGCTTTTGTAGGAGGAGCTTGGCTTCCATAGCTCCACACCCCACCCCCGCCCAGACCCAGCATGCTGAAGCACACAGTAGGTGCTTAATGTCTACTTGCGATTGACTGATTGTAAGTCATCCTTAGATTAATATTTTCATAACTGGATAGTGTTTTGTTCATTTCCAAGGAGACACTGCATAACCACAAGTGTGAAGGGAGATTAATTGTATTGTCTGGTCAAGTTTTTAACCATCTTGATAAAGCAACTCTTGCTGCATCTCAGACCCTTATAAAGGTGACCCCCAGACGCACCTGTCGTGCAAATCTTCTTCACCAGCACCTGAGACTCCAGCCTAGGAGTGAGCTGAGTGCTCCCCTTAGCTGTACTGGGGACTCGCTCAGCATCTTGCCCACCGGCCGCCACCGTCCATGTCCATCGCGGGGTGTCTACTCCCGCCAGCCCCTCATTACCTCTCACAGCCCAGGAGCCAAAGCCCGCCATCATTTCCCTCTCTCTTCTATGCCGTACTCCCCAACACACCGTACGGTTCCTCCAGGGTGACCCCAATGCCCACACACCCCACACCCTCCCTCATCCCCCGACTGTCTTTCTAGTCTTTCCTCCATGCCCGCCCGACCTGAGTCTGATGTATGATCAAACTGGAACACTGTGTCCTGACGGGCATCCAGCCTCCTCCCCACATACCATGTCCTTGGACAAGCAATGGCATCTTCTTGGAAAATGTCCTGCCCCCTCTCCTTCAGCCTGAATTGCGCCAGCCTTCAAAGGCTCTTTAAAATCTTCCCTCCCTGTCTCTTTCCCGGTCTCCCCAACCAGAAGGAAGGTTCTCCCTCCTTTGCATCCCACAGGCAGCCACACATCTGGGATGACGGCCCTCCCTGCCTCCATCTCTTGTCAGCAAGCAGCTATCCCACATCACGCATGATGAGTTGATCTGATTGGGTCATGAGCCTCTGGAGGACAGAAAACTGCGACTTGTCCCTCACAATCCTTGCCCGTACCTGGCTCAGTGCCTGGCTAACAGTAGATTTTCCAAAACTGTTTTCTGGGTTAAAATTGAATTGAACACGAGAACGGTTGTATTTAATAAGACAGCATTTGAACACATCATGTTCATCAAAATAATTCTAGTCGTTGTTTCCATGCTGTCTTTCTGGGGTAGAGTCCCAAATAAAAGGGAAAGCCCTGGCCATTATTCCCTTGGGAGAAACCCAGATTGTGAGGTGCCATTGCCTCCTGCTTGTCACCGCCCCCTGCCCTGGGCGGCGCCAGCCTCCAGCCCCCGGGGCTAACTTCTCTGCCACCGCAGGCAGTCTTTAGCCTCTGGGCCTGGCAAGCTGGGCTGAGGCCAGCCCTGCAGGCAGTGAGAGGGGCCCACCCATTCTGCATCTGTGCAAGCCAAAGTGCTATAGCGGCAATATTCATCTTAATTTTCTCTTTAAACCGTTGAGTTGCATTATAGCTTCCATTGTGCTGGTGACAGACAAATGCCTTGCAATAAATCAAAGTTAGGGTGACTGATACACTAAACACCTTTGCTTAATGATGTGATTGTTTCTTATCTGCAAAGTAATGTCACTTACGGCTTTGCTATTTATAGTCAATGTAGTGTTAGACCATTTTATGCCCCTGATGCCTCTGTGGCCAGCCCATGAGCTGTGATTATGGACCAAAGGGGATACAGCCACTGAAAGCTTGGAGAGGGAAGGCGGCAGAGTGTTAAAGCCGCCCCCACCCATGGAAACCCGGCACGCGATCAGCCTCCACTCTCTCCCCGGGCGCAGGCGAGTAAACAAGACTCGGGCAGATGCCTCCCGTCAGTGCCCACCCGAGTCAGCACTGGGCACCTTCTGGACAGCATGATATGTATTAAATGTTAAAAAACAAACAAAAGGCAAGCGGCCGCCTCCCTCTGCGGCTCAGTCCCCAGCCCAGCAGGGCTCAGACGGGAGCAGCAAAGAGTACGGAAGCACCGGGCGCAGCCAGCTAGTCTCCCGTCGCCCTTCATTCATTATTTGCCAGGCGTTGTCCAAACTATTCTCTTTGAACAGGGTGTCGGTGGGGAGAACAGAGTCCACCTGGGTCTCCCTCCTCCGCTCTGTCCCTGCGGTGTGAGTGTTTCCCGCCAACTTCAAAGGCGGCCCCCAGGGTGGGACCAGGCCCCGCTCCTGGGCCTCTGCCTGCTCCCCCCACGCCGAGCTCCCAGCCCCTGCATCACTGCAGGCCCTGCGGCTTCCCCACCGGTTGCCGGGTCCAGACAGCCTGTAGAGCGGACCCCGCCGTCCCGGGCTGCTTTGGGAAGAAGGGGCAGGAGAAGCCTGCAGCCCGCTAACAGCATTGAAGAAACCGTCCCTAAGTTGTTGGGCAGCTCCGGAGGGCTATGGCGCTCTAAACCATGTCAGGGCAGGGGGTATCGGGGTGCACCTGGGCGGCTCCTTCTGCTAAGCAGCTGCCTTCGGCTCAGCTCAGGATCCCAGGGTCCTGGGATCCATTTCCTGTGGGCTCCCTGCTCCCTCCTCCCTCTGCCTCTGCCCCTTGCCCCCACCAGGTTGTGCTCTCTCTCGCTGTCTCTAATAAATAAACAGAATCTTAAAAAACAAAAAAGCCATGCTAGGTACTTTCCATAGCCCTTGGATCTCATTGATCTAGGAATAGGGCGTTTGTGGGACAAGCAGTGACTATAGTGGGTATAACTCTGTCCTAGAAAAAATGGACCTTTAAGTCCTCATCCCGGCACCTGTGAACTTGACTTTACTTGCAGATAGGATCTTTGCGGGTGTAATCAAATAGTAATGAGGTCCTACGGGATTAGGGCGGGCCCGGATCCGACCCCTGTTGGCCCTCTAAGCAGAGGATGTGGGACGTGTCCCTTCTGATGCAGAAGAGACAGCCAGCACCTGGCGTTGGAGCCAGAGCTTAGAACGACATGTCTACAAGGTTTGCCAGAAGCCGTCAGAAGCTGGGACAGAGGCTTGGAACAGGTCCTCCTTTTGAGCCTCTGAAGGAACCAACACTGCTGACACCTTGATTTTGGACTCTGGCCTCCAGAGCTGTTGGGGGTACATTTCCGTTTTGAGCAGCTCAGTTGGCAGGTTTTTGCTCCGGCAGCCGCGGGAAATGAATCCAGGGGTCGAGTGCCTACAGCGGGCACTGGGCAGACACCAGGGGAGGCCCTTTGCTGGGAGGACAGGTGATACCCGTCTGCGCCCCGGGGATCCTGCTCAGAGGTGGAAGGACTCAGAATCTGGGCGTCAGAACACAGGGGGTTAAAACACAGTTCTCTGCAGAGGAAGACCCCCATGCAGAGTGTGTGCTGCAAATGCGTATTTATGTTGTTGTGTTTTATGCCTTTGTCCTCGACTCATGTGCACCAGACCATTAATTTTCCTTCGATGTTTTGAGAAGAATGAATTCTGCATTTCTCTCTGCTCCACATTACCAGCCACAAGCATCCAGCCCATCCCGTGGCACATTTTCGGAGCATGTGGGATTTGGCCATTGTCACTGCCTTCTTTCCCCAGGTCATGCAGGCTTCGAGCACCACACTCGGAGGGCTGGTGGTCTCCACCACAACTTGCCCTGTGGAGCCTTTCGCAGGTTCACTCCGCACCGAAGCCATCAGGACACACTGGGACCTGAGACTTAGGCTGGGTACTGGGGGCCTGATCGGTCCACGGAAGGAAGCCAATGGAGAGCAGGTCTAAGAGAGGCTAAGTCAGGAGCGCTGTGACATGCATACGGACCTGGGTCCTCCTGTCCTTCCATTCAGCCTCCTCAGACTGGGGACCCCAGCTTGGCTCCCAGCCACCCCAGGCTGGAGGGAGAGGAGGGAAAGAGGCAGACATGGAAGGTGAAGGAGGAAGAAGGCCGAGAAGAAATGCCTTTTAGGAAGCCAACCAGCTGAGACTGCCACAGACAAATTTCACTTTAACTTACAGATCATCATTTCACAAGAAGCACCAAATTACAGAATTTTAAATAAAATCAAAGTGGAGAATAATAACATTATCCATAATAATAGAATAATAATAACAATAAAACGGAACTAATATAGCAGATGCAGAAATCACTTATCGTGATCCAAATTCCCTTCAAAGCCCTCAGTATGACTTCAGGTGTAGGACTCGGGGGCATCTTGTAAGTGACCGTGGGCTGCGAGTCAGAGGGCACCCGAGAGCTGAATGGGGTCCCAGGCAATGGGCAGAGTCGGCGGTGACAAGCATTGGCCCAGACTCTCTGCACTGCTTAAACACGAAACCTACTGCCCTTGTCCACCCTCTCTTACAAAAACCTCCGTTGCTACAATTGGTAAGCCTGCAAGCCAAATGTGATGTTTCAGGGTCTGGCACCAACGGGAATGTTTTAATTAAAAAGTAAGCTGGTGGGTAGACTTGTAAAACCCTGTGAAGCCAAAAAGAGGTTTTAAACACACAGGGACCCTTTGAGGGCAGGAAGGAAAGGATTCTGCAGCAGTAATAGCTCTATTCCATTTTAATATTTTTGAACGTAGAGGTGTGTTTTAATCCCGTTCTGGAGAAAGCAAGATTTATTGCTGATTATGTGGCGCTAACAAATGGTATCGAAGCGCTGTAAACACTCCTCTAGCTCACGTTTTATTTTTTGGTGCTGTCTTTCCTCTTCTGGTTGAAAATAGGAATAAATTAAATATGATTGCACGGGACTGCTTTATGCTTGCTCAAGAATGCTTGCGGTTGCTGTCGATCTGGAACAAACCTATTTTTCGAAGGGTGGGGTGCCAGGGGTGGGACTCATTCTCCCAAGCACTCTCAGTGCTAAGCTGATCATTAGGGTACGTTCCGCAGTTCAGACTGAAATTAGCAAGTGTTATTATAGAGTTTCAGTGATTTGGCTAAGAAATGGCTCCCCTTAGAACGAATGCTCTTTCTTCAACCTTCCAAAGTCAGTTATCATTTTTAAAGCAGCTTGACCTGGAAGCATGCTGCTAAAATTGTGGGGACTGTTAATGACAGTTTTATTGGGCACTATGCTTATGGTTCACATTTTGAGGTCTGTATGTAATTGATCTTTCTCCCCTACATGAGAAACACAGCAATAAGCTGGTTGCAGCAGCACATTATAGATATAGAGAAATAATAATGATGTCACCTTGAGATTCAAAGATCGTGGAATAGTAATAGTCTCCTAGCTCATTTCTCCCAACTGTGATGACCTCTCCAATACTAAATCTTAACAGTCTCAGCATTATTTTTGAATTATTCATGCTAGCCTTTTCCCTCACTACAAAATCAAGGAAAATGAATGCACCATGCTCTGTCAGCTCCACAGGTATTTTGGTAAAAATAAAAAAAAATGTTATTTGGTATCACACACACACACACACAAAGGGTACCATTGTACGGGAGCGTGCTTACCTTGAACAGGAAACGACATAAACAAACAAACAGATTTCACTGGTGGGGGAAAAGAGCGAGCACCTCCTCCCATCAATTCTGAATCGATCACTGGCTAATCATGTTTGGGTTACCTGGAGGCTGAGGGTCTATGGCTCTAAGTAACAGGTGCATAGTAAGAGTGGGTTCTACCTGCAGTCCAGCAGCCAAATTACACTAAGGAGCAAGTAACATCAAGAAATTTCCACGCCTCTATCCTGGCCGGTTCTCACCCATGTTCAACTTAAAGCATTTGCTTTTGAAATATCAAATCAGCATATATTTCTTATTTTAATTCAAATTATGTAGAGATCGCAGCTTGACAGCTCTCCTAGTTCGGTCCAGCCCAGAGATGATGGGAGCGCTACCGTTTTATTCCGGTGGCGGATCTCATAAAGACCGCGTGTGGGAATGAAATAAAATGCACGTAGCTGTGAAGTCGGGCAGGCACCTGATCCGTCTGTAGCTCTTGACCTTTAAGTTCATGATGAAAAACAAATGTTAAGCTTTCAGAAGACAGGAGTATCCCTGGCTTTGCTGGGTGCTGTGCTTCAGCTCACAGACTGTATTAATTTAGTGTGGCATCAATAACCTTGAAATCAGGATTTTGCACTAAAAACCCAGGTTTATGTTTATTCAGAAGCCAAAAGGGGTGGGGGGAAGGCAACTCTATTTAAAGGCGCCCTCAGCAGCAAGTGGGCGAGTGCTGTTCACCGCTCCGGAGTTCTGGAGCCCTTCACTGGCTTCCATGGTAACCGATACTTAAGATGATGAGGACCCAGAGATGTTCCTTAAAGAGTCTTCTCATTTTGCATATAATTCTAATTATAGATGACACTCGCTTGTTCGGCTACCTCGACCACACCTGGAGAGACAGTGTGGTCAGGGACTCCTCTGCCGCGCCCCCCACGCTCCGCGTCCCTCAGGAAGGAGACAGAACCTTCTTTTGTTGTGCATCATGGGCTTTTCTCTCATTAGCCAAATGTATTTCTTCTGCTGCTAAAGAAAGAAATAGAAATCACTCATTCTCCCCGCTGGACTCTAGACACGAGCCCGTTCAGGATGATGAATAGCCACGATTCTGCCACGAGTCCTTCCTGCAGACCCGGCTCTCCACAGCTCCTATTCCCTGTCCACGGCAGAACCGGCGGCCGCCTCTTCCTGCTTGCCCTGCGAGCACACTTACAGCAGGTCTGCAGCCACGCCACACGTTCAGAGTCATCCCTGACTCCAGTACGCTCAGCACAGAGGTCATGGTCAGTAAGTTCCATGATAGTCCAGTTCTCTAACACTTAGTGTAATAGGGTCAGCTGTTGGCAAAAGCAACGGTATTTGGTATTTTTCATTGCTCTCAATGTCTCTGTGGGGAAAAAAAAAAAAAAAGAAAGAGGGAAAGAAGGAAGGGGGGAAGGAAGGAAGATGAAAAGAGAAAGAAAGAGGAGGAGAGAAAGAAAAAGAAAAAGAAAGAAAGACAGGGAGTGCACCGTTCGCCTTCTCCCTCCCAGAAAGAACAGTAAGGCTGCTCTGATTTCAGGCTTCCCCGCCCAGGGAAAAAGAAAATGCTCTCTTCGAGGTGTTAGGTGTTCCCTGAATTTGAATCCCATACTCCCTTTGGCTGGAAGAGCCCCACAGGGGGGTCAGAGGCTCGTCCGAGGAGAGATGATGAAAGGAGCTGAGGAGGTGCCGTGACTAGAGGCTGGGCCTGGGGGGAGGTGATCCTGCGGGTGATGCAGATGGCCCCCTGTCCCTCACAGTGGCCTGGAGGTAGGATTGCCAGATGAATCAGGGTGTTCAGACCATTGCGCATTTCAGATAAGCTATACAGGCAGTATTTGGAACATATTTATACAAAAAAAATAAAAACCTTTTTGCTGAACCTAGCAACGCTCGGAGGCCACAGCAGGGCTGAGATGGGGTGATCGCCTGGGACTGGGCCTGAGCACCTTGGCCTTGCCCAAGCTGGGAACAGAATGTCCCGGGAAAACCTTCTCACAGCCTCTAGTCTCCCTCTACTCCAGGTCGTCTGACAAGAAGTGCCAAAGTGTCTTCTTCCTCTTCCTCAAGCTGTCCCATTGCTCTGGGGCAGCAGTTCCCTGCCTCTGAACAGGCTAAAGCTGCCTTCTGGAGAATGGAGACCCGTCGCCCTTCCAGAAAGACAGGACAGAATATCGAGGGCAACAGTCTGGCCAGACCAGCACCTACCCAGGCTCTTTCTTGGCAACACACAGAGCCTAAGTTTAGACTCACCTATTCTCCAGGTCGCCCAATCTCTTTTTGTTACAGAGGGGTCTGTGCCCACTCAGGGCTTGGCAAACATCAGAGCCACGGCACACTTGTGCTACCCTCTTTAGTAAGCAGCCTAGCAATGCCTGTGTCTCCTTATGAGATGGATTTCAAAATCCGTCAGAAGTTGGGCTTCTCCTGCCCCTGGGGTTCTGCTGGAGGCCGCTGGACTAAGGGGTCCCTCGTTCCCCCTCAGTCCTGCCACATGCGTTGACCTCAAATCCCGATGGAGAACATTTTTTTTTCTTTCTTTCAGTTTTGCTCCTTCAGTAAATACTTGTTCAACATCCACGCGTGCTAGCGTACCCCAACGAATCAAGCTGAAAACGCTTTTGCCCTCAAGGGGCTTCTCTTTAAGGGGGAAGGGCCAGCAGACACAGGCAACCACTCACTCAGTCAGAGAGCACTTGGGCTCAGGAGAAGAATGAGAGCAGGTCTGGGAGGCTGGGTAGTCTGGGGAGGGGTGAAGAGGGGGAGGTTGCAAAGAGGAGTAGGGTCCTCAGGCAGGGCCTCCGTCAGAAGATGGCATTGAGCTGGGACTTGAAGGAGGTGAGAGCGAGCGGGGTGTGGAAGGAGCACTGCCGGACAGAGGCAACAGCCAGTGCGGGGGCCCTGAGTGGTGTGGAGGAAGATAGACGTGCGGTCATGGTGGTAGGAGGGTGGAGGCGGGGCCTGGAAGGGAAAGGAGAGGAGCGGAGCCAACAGAGGACACAGGGCAGGTGCCGAGCCGCCGCTTGTGCTGGCTGCATTAAAGGTCTGTTCTGGCTGCTGTGCTGCGAAAAGTCTGCAGGAAGGAGTCCAGGCCATGCGCCCCCGTGCTGAGCCACCAAGTGACATGTGATGGCCGAGATGACGGACAATGTGGGCCAACAGGTGTAGTCACCATAGCAAATGAAGGGCATGAAACAGAGGACTCCAGGGGACCCCCAGCACATACGCAGTTAGAGGGCCCCAGACGGCAAGTCTGAATGTTAGGATATAAACCAAGCTAGCAACTATTAAATGTTTGCCGTCCTCTTGCTTTCATCATGATGACATAGAAAAATATGGGGAAAGCCATGGATTTCTTGTATGGTGGAAGGTGGGCAAAGTGTCGATGGCGGAATTTAATGCTACTGCACATGTTTGAGGGTTCCATTCATCGGCCAACAGTGTTTGGAAAAGGGGGAAAAAGGACATCTATAGCTAATGAATTAGGGTGTGCTTTGTCCATAAATTTACTTTTCTTGCCCCATTTCAGTATAATCCTTAAATAGGTTGTATGACCAAGATTTTTATGTAATTTGTCCTCTAGCACCATTAGTGATATAAAGAACCAAAAACTAAATTGCAGTCAAGTGTATGAAATTTGAGTGTATTTTTGTCAAAAATGTAAATCAAATGTAAAAAATAGTTATTTTTCGTGATTTCAAGAATGATTTTGCATCTAAAACCCAAAATTAACTCTTAAAGTTAAAAAGCGATATATTTTAGTTATTGGATTAAATTTAGTTAAAGCTGAAATTTGTATTTAAATTTTTGAATGATGAATTAAAAGTTATGAAATATTTTGATACAACGAAACTATCATGACTCTGGGCATTGTTTCCCCAGTGGCCAATGTAAAGAAACAGTATCTCGGGTCCTATAGGTTCTATCCAGACTTACATGTATGCAATTTTGAGACAATGAATTGTCTAATGTTGCAAAGCATGGCTCCTTAGCAACCAGGTATCACTGTGATGAGTGCCATGCTCCTGTGTGAGTACCTTTGGAATTACAAAGCAGCATAGGAAGACAAGCGAGAAAATGGGCACAGATCACTACTTGGAATGGTACTTCATTGCGCAATCCATTGCATTCCTGCTTAAAAGGAGGATTAAACAAGTAATACATTGTCTTTGCTCTTACCAAAGCTCCTTGCTGCTCAAACCCTCCCTCCTCTCAGAGCAATGTGTGTCTCCAACCCCAGCTGCACAAGCCTCCATGGCTCTCAGACAAGGATGACTAGGACAGACATATGGGGGGCCTGGGCCCCAAATGGTGTCAGGCTTGAGAGACCAGTGCCAAACCCCAAACCCCAAATCACAGATGCTCTTGAGAAAGTGGTGACTAGGTGTGCAGTATGTAGGTTCACTCACACACAGTCTTGCTCAGTGAGAGGGGTGCTCTATGCAAGGAGCCCTCTGACGTGTCCCTTTGGCCCAGGTCCATGGGCAGGAGCACCCGGAGAGCTGGACTTGCTGTCATCTGAAATGGGGAAGCTGTGGGTGAAGTAGTTTCAGGTGGGGCTAGAGGGTGTAAAGATCAAGAATTTGTGTTTGCAAATGTTGAGTTTGAGATGTCTTCTGGATATCCAGAGGAAAGTTGGGTGGCAGCAACATGAACGGTCTGTGGTCTGTAAGAGAGAGAAGTTGGGGGAGCTGGACTTGGACATACATTAGCAACCCACTGGCACGGGCGTGTTCTGTAGTGCCCTCGACTGCAAGGGACCAGCCAGGAACTGATACAGAAGAGAGGCCAAGGACCGAGTCCTGGGCCACCTCATGTCTCGAGTTGAGAACAAGCATGTTAGGATGCTATCAGGAAAACAAACAAACACAAAACAGAAAGAACAAGTGTTGGGGAGGATGTGGAGAAATTGGAACCTTGTGCACTGTTGGTGGGAATGCAAAATGGTGTGGCCTCTCTGGAGAACGACATGGTAGTCACTCAAAAAATGTAGAATAGAATTGCTATATGATCCAGCAATCCCACTTCCAGGTTTGTACCCCAAGCCAAAAGCTGGGTGTCAGAGATGTTTATAACTTATTCCACAGCAGCCCGACCCACAATAGCCAGACAGGTGGAACCAACACACGTGTCAATCACCAGATGAATGAATAAACAAAATATGGGAGACCCATACACCGGAATATTATTCAGCCTTAAACAGGAAGGAGATTCTGACACCTGCCAAGACATGGATGAAACTTGAGGACGTATGCTCAGCGATGTGAGGCAGTCACAGAAGGACAAATACTGTACGATTTCACTTATATGAGAT
>PISX010026858.1:0-23826 GCA_004024625.1 Mellivora capensis | reverse complement strand
AAACAACGTGTGTTGGAGAGGATGTGGAGAAAGGGGAACCCTCTTACACTGTTGGTGGGAATGCAAGTTGGTGCAGCCACTCTGGAGAACAGTGTGGAGGTTCCTCAAGAAGTTAAAAATAGAGCTTCCCTACGACCCTGCAATTGCGCTACTGGGTATTTACCCCAAAGATACAGATGTGGTGAAAAGAAGGGCCATCAGTACCCCAATGTTTATAGCAGCAATGGCCACGGTTGCCAAACTGTGGAAAGAACCAAGATGCCCTTCCACGGACGAATGGATAAGGAAGATGTGGTCCATATACACTATGGAGTATTATGCCTCCATCAGAAAGCATGAATACCCGACTTTTGTAGCAACATGGACGGGACTGGAAGAGATTATGCTGAGTGAAATAAGTCAAGCAGAGAGAGTCAATTATCATATGGTTTCACTTATTTGTGGAGCATAACAAATAACACGGAGGACATGGGGAGATGGAGAGGAGAAGGGAGTTGAGGGAAATTAGGGGGGAGATGAACCATGAGAGACTATGGACTCTGAAAAATAACCTGAGGGTTTTGAAGGGGCGGTGGGTGGGAGGTTGGGGGAGCCTGGTGGTGGGTATAGTGGAGGGCACGCATTGCGTGGAGCACCGGGTGTGGTGTAAAACTATGAATTCTGTTACGCTGAAAAGAAAAAAAAAAAAACACATGTTAAAAAAAAAAAAAGCTTATGGAATCTTATAGGATCATATATACAAACATGTATAGTCCCAGATTTCTGCAATTTTCCAAAACCTGTCTAGATAAGATAGAGATGTTTTATTCTCAAATGAAGGAGCGAGGCTAAAATCAAACAAAAAGGTATGAAATTAGTATTTTCAAGACTCTTTTTTTAAAGATTTAATTTATGTATTTGACAGAGAGAGAGAGCACAAGCAGTGGGAGTGGGAGAAGGAGAAGCAGGCTTCCCGCTGAGGAAGGGCTGGATTCCCAGGACCCTGGGATCATGACCTGAGCCGAAGGCAGATACTTACCTATTGAGCCACCCAGGCGCCTTATTTTCAAGAATCTTTTCTAAATTATTTTATAGGAATGAAACCATTATTCATTCATTTTTCAAAATCCCCCTTTAATCCAAATCCTTAATGTTGAACTCCATCTTTTACAACTATAAAATTTAGCTTAGTTCTGTATGATCTATTCTAACAACTGTATTAGTGTCTAGAATTGATTATTCCTGATGCTATACTTACATAAGATAAACATAAAATAAAGTACTTACACCACTCCCAGCATATTGAAAAATAAATAATAGATTCCCCTGACAGAACTTTGATGACCTGGCAAAGCCCATGTGCTTTCAGCCCAAATCATATGAAACCATAAATCACTCTTTATTTTATACAACATTTCAAAATGGATCCCTGCTTTCTACTTGAAAGTCATTTCATGTGTTATTTATAACCAATGGAGACAAGAATGGGAAGAAAATTACACAGAACTAGAAAATTTACTCTATTTTTTTTATAAAGAATAACTTTCTTTAAGGAAAAAGTACAGAACTCTTGTACTGGCAAGGAAAAAAAATTGTGGGCATGACAAGCTTTTAGAGAGCCACAGTCCTTACTACTTAACCCTATGTACAGATGTTCTGCACCATTGTAAAAAAGCACAAACAACATTAGGTACAGAATTGACTAGACTGAGCAAAGCAAAAGTAAAACCACATGCTTAACTCACATAGCAGCCACTCAAATAAATGACATCGCAAATTTAAACAGACTGAATTTCAACCCAGGTTCAAGTAGTTTTGTTCATTCTTATTAAATTATAATTAAAGTTTATTTTATTTACTTTTTAGTGGGTACCTGGAAAAGAGAAAAAAGTGCCAGTGAAACAGCCCAAGGAACTAAGTACAGATAAAAATAGTTCTTAAAATGACAATCATTTTAATTCACTATGACTCATACAAAATACTGAACATATTAGTAAGTATACTAATGGAGTATATATGGATTTCTTCCTTCTGGGAGAAAACAGTTATTCATGTTTATGTAATTTTTAGAACTTTACAAAAGTATATTATCCATTAAATATTAACTTAAAATTTATGTTAACTTTTTAAAATTCAATATAATATGACCTTTGAGTATTAAATAAATAAAAAGAACATTGTTTTAACATTCAGGGTACTTGAACTAAGTATCCAGAAAACTGGATTCTTGTTTTCAGATTTACATTAAGTAGTTGGAAAGTCATTTAACCTCTTTGGAATTTGGCTTCCTTATAGATATCCTTAGAGATAAAATGAAGGGCTTGAAATAAATGACCCATAAAGTCTGTGACCAGTTCTCAAGGGAATGTTAAAGGTGATCAACAACTTGGCCTCCCTTCTTGGGCAAATGACTTGAACTTAAAAAATAAAAAAACAGAACTCTGGGAAAATGATATTAGCAGCAAAGTTGTTGACTCTCCCCCAAGATTCCCATAAAGACTGACAGTGTAACCAAAATGCCAAAACCAAACACCTAGGGGCAACATCTGTAACAAAGCTAGGTGAAAAAATATGATGAACTCCAAAATACAAGTGGATCATTACAAACCATCAATAGCTATAAGAGCCACATGTTATCAGAAAATGCCCATAAGAAAATAAAAGAAAGACAAATTTGTGATAGCCCTAAAAGCCAAAGAAACCCAAAATTGCTATTAAGCATTCACTGGAAACTTTGCAGGCCCTTTGAGAACAATAGCAGCAATTGGGAGGAATTCTGCAGGCTCCAACCTATGGATGAGTGCAAAGAAACCCCTGGGAGTGCTAGAGTGGTGGGGGGGAGCAGGGGTGGAGTTGGGCCCTAAAAATTTAGGTAACCAATGAAGCAAACTCTCCCTATAGATAAATCCCTAAATGAGTAACTTGTGAATCTAATTCAAAGTCAGAAAAACAGGAAAAATAGGGGCAAAGGAAAGAGAAGCTCCATACAAAACTAGGAGAGGGTAACACAGCCAGCAGATCTCAGGCTACATTGTTTTTTACTTTGTGAAAACAAAAAAGAGAGATCTAGAACAGTGATGTTATAAAAGCTACCTGACCCACACTCCTCATTAAAAGCATATAGAAAAATTTCACTTAAAAAAGAGCAACACAGAAGGATCTTGGTTGAATCCTATTCAATAGACACTTTTAAAAAGACACAAAATAAGGAATGAAATAATATCTCAAGAGACAATGAAATAAAAACATGACAGAAAGACATGCTCACAAATTGGATAAAAAACTATAACCTAACTATGGTAATAGAAACTAAAAAAAAAAAAAAAAAAAAAAAAAAAAAAAAAAAAAAAAAAAAAAAAAAAAAAAAAAAAAAAAAAAAAAAAAAAAAAAAAAAAAAAAAAAAAAAAAAAAAAAAAAAAAAAAAAAAAAAAAAAAAAAATATATATATATATATATATATATATATAAAAGAAAATGATAGAAGCTCTGAAAGAACAACATAAATCAAAATTAGAAAAACTCAGAAGTGTGATTAGAGAATGGTAACATTTGAAAAGAGTGAACTGACTCAAGAGGAAATTAAAGAAAAAAATCATTTCAGAAATAAAAATTAAGCTAGAAAGAGCACTAGAGCAAGGAAACACAATGGAATAATGCCTTAGGAAAGACTTAAGATGCAAACGAGCATAAAGTACTGGAGTTATGCTTTAAAAAGAGAAGCCTTATTTTTACATATATATTGAAATATTTACACATAGAATATGATATATTGAATTTACTTAGAAATAATTTAGGGCTGGATAGTAAAATGAGAAGATGGGGGTACAGAGAGATGGTCCATAAATTGATAAGTGTTAAACTGGGAGACTGGTACACAGGGGTTATTTTAGTCTACTTTTTTATGTTTGAAATTTTCCATAATAAAAAATTTTTGAAGTAAAATTTAATACTAAATTTTGGACAGCTAATGAAAGCTGGGGACTTTACCAAATAAATACTCTCTTGGAAAGGAGAGATTCAGTTTTATTTATTTTATTTTATTTTATTTTACCTACATAGAGAAAAATGTATCAACTCGAATTCTCTTAATGAAAATTTCATTAAGTAATGTAAATATTTGCTGAAGACTTATTCCATGCCAGGAAATGAAATAGGAAGATTCCACTACAATCAAGTTTTACTTACTTTTCATTATACTAATATTTCTGTTTTATCTGCTTAAGTAACTAAAATGATCTTTTCACAGCAAAGACTATTCCACGTGAGCTCCCTTCAGATATAATAATATTTAAACTTGTGATGAAAAAATAGTTTCTTTATTCAGCACATATTTTATTTCTGTGCTACAGAAGAAAAGTGAAACTTATTATATTACCTATAAAGCTATGAGACTAAAATAGAAAAAGAGACTGTGTACTCATTCCAAGAACGCTATAATCATGAAATAACCTTCTTCCCTTCTTTAAAATCTTATCATGAAATCCACTTTTTTAAAAAGTAGAGAAAACAAGCTATGAGCCTTATAAACTAAATTTGAAAGGGCTTCTGAATCTCTTCTTTCAAACCATACAACATTCCATAAAGTAAAAACACTTCAGATTAACTTTTAGATGTACTCTCATTATATATTTAAGAGGAAACTGACAACATATCATTTAAGACACATTAATAATTATTTTATTCTGCTTATTAAAAAGCCCGACAGTGATTGCATTGAGTTTATTAAAACAGTTGAAGGATAATTTTTTATCTAATGAAAATTACAATTTTATTGCATTAAGAATTTCATTAGGGCTGCTCCTGGAGAGAAGGCAGGCCAAAGGGCCTATGGACCTGGAAAGAAGGATCTGAAGAGCACCTGGGGCACAGAGAGTGGGGAGGTTATTTACTCATTTCGAGCCATCTCCTGTAGAGGCAGCATTCACAGAGCGAACCCTCCAGGAACAAAGGGACCTGGCAGATGCCATTTCCCTCTGGCTCAGAGGGATGTAACAGATATATCCAGAATATTCCATCCAAAAACAGAATTCACATTCATTTCAAGTGCACATGGAAAATTCTCCAGAAAAGATCACACAATTAGCTCATAAAATAAGCCTCAACAAATTCAAGATCAAAGTCATACCATGCATTTTTCTGATCACACTATGAAACCAGGAGACAACCACCAGAAAAAATCTGGAAAGACCACAAATACATGGATGTTAAACAGCGTGCTACTAAACAATGAATGAGTCAACCAGGAAATCAAAAAAGAAAAAAGTATAGGGAAACAAATGAAAATGAAAATACAACAGTCCAGGGGCACCTGGGTGGCTCAGTAGGTTAAAGCCTCTACCTTCGGCTCAGGTCGTGATCTGGGATCGAGCCCCGCATCAGGCTCTCTGCTCAGCGGGGAGCCTGCTTCTCCCTCTCTCTCTGCCTGCCTCCCTGTCTACTTGTGATCTCTGTCAAATAAATAAATAAATAAAATCTTTAAAAAAAAAAGAAAAGAAAATGCAACAGTCCAAAACATTTAGGATGCAGCAAAATTTGTTCTACGAGGAAAGTTTATAGCAATAAAGGCCTACATCAAGAAGCTAGAAAAATCTCAAATAAACAACCTAGCCATATACCTAAAAGAGCTAGAAAAAGAACAAACAAAACCTAAAACCAGTAGAAGTAGGGAAATAATAAAGATTAGAGTAGTAATAAATGACACAGAAATAAAAAAAATAGAACAGATCAATGAAACCAGGAACTTGCCTTTGAAAAAAAAAAATCAATAAAATTGGTAAACCTCTAGCCAGATTTATCAAGAAAAAGAGAAAGGACTCAAAATCACAAATGAGAAAGGAGAAATAACAACCAGTACCATAAAAATACTAACAGTTATAAGAGTTTATTATGAAAAACTACATACCAAGAAACATATAAACTACCAAAACTAAAACAGGAAGAAACAGAAAATTGGAACAAACGAATAACCAGCAAAGAAACTGAGGTAATAATAAAAAAAAAAACCTAACAAATAAAAGTCCAAGAACAGATGACTTCAAAGGCAAATTCTTCTGAACAATTAAAGAAGAGTTAATACCTATTCTTCTTAAACTATTCCAAAAAAACAGCAAAGGAAGGAACACTCCCAAATTCATTCTATGAGGCCAACATTACCCTGATACCAAAACCAGATAAAGACAACAATAAAAATACAGACCAATATCTCTGATAAACACAGGCGTGAAATCTTTAACAAATATTACTAAACTGAATTCAACAATATATTTAAAAAATAATTAATCAAAAATCAAGTGAGACTTATTCCTGGGGTAACAGTGTGGTTCAAAATCCACAAATCAATCAATCTGATACATCACATCAATAAGAGAAAGAATAAAAACCATATGATTATTTCAATAGATGCAGAAAAAGCACTTAAAGTACAACAACCACTCATGATACAAACCCTCAACAAATTAAGTCTAGAAGCAACATACCTCAACATAATAAAGATTATATATGGAAAAACTCACAGCTAACATCAGCCTTAATGGGGAAAAACTGAGAGCTTTATCCCCTGAGATCAGGAAGAAGATAAGGATGTCCACCCTCATCACTTGTATTCAACACAGAACTGGAAGTCCTAGCCACAGCACTCAGACAACAAAAAGAAGTAAAAGGCATCTAAATGGGTAAGAAAAAAGTAAAACTCTCACTATTTGCAGATGACATGATACTATATATATATAAATCCCTAAAGACTCCACCAAAACTCTGCCAGAACTGGTAAACGAATTCAGTAAAGTCACAGGGTATAAAATCTATTTACAGAAATCTGCTACATTTCTACACACCAATAATGAAGAAAGAGAAATTAAGAAAACAATTCCATTTACAATTGCACCCAAATCAAAAAGATCCCTAGAAATAAATTTAACCAAAGAGGTGAAGACCTGTACTCTGAAAACTGTAAGACATTGACGAAAGTAATTCAAGACAATACAAAGAAATGAAAAGACATTCCATGCACCTGGAATGGAAAAACAAATATTGTTAAAATGTCTATACTATCCAAAGCAATCTACGCATTTAATGCAATCCCTTCAAAATACCAGCAGCATTTTTCAGAGCTTAGAACAATCCTGAAACTTGTATGAAAACACAAAAGACCCCAAATAGCCAAAGCAACCTTGAAAAAGAAAAGCAATGCTGGAGGCATCACAATTCTAGACTTCAAGTTCTGTTACAAAGCTATGGTAGTCAGAACAGTATGGTACTAGACCAAAAATAGACACAGAGATCAATGGAACAGAATAGAGAACCCAGAAATGAACCTTAACTATGTGGTCAACTAATCTTTGACAAAGTAGAAAAGAATACCGAATGGGAAAAAGACAGTCTCTTCAACAAACAGTGTTGGTTAAATTGGACAGCAACATTCCAAAGAATGAAACTGGACCACTTTTTTACCACACATACAAGTAAATTCAAAATGGATGAAAGACCTAAATGTGAGCCCTGAAATTATGAAAAGCCTAGAGGAGAACACGGGCAGTAACTTCTCTGATCCAGGCTGTAGCAAGTTTTTTCTAATAGGACTCCTGAGACAAGGGAAACAAGAGCAAAAATACACTATTAAGAGTACATCAAAATAAAAAGCTTCTGCACAGCAAAGGAGACAATCAACAAAACTAAAAGGCAACCTATGGAATGGGAGAAGATATCTGCAAATGGCATATCCAATAAAGGGTTAGTATGCAAAATATATAAAGAACTTATAAAACTCAACATCTAAAAAAAAACAATCTAATTAGAAAATGGGCAGAAAACATAAACAGACATTTCTTCAAAGATATACAGATGACCAACAGACACATGAAAAGATGCTTAGCATCACTTATTATCAAGGAAATGCAAATCAAAAGTACAAAAGTACAATGTGGTATTACCTCACACCAGTCAGAATGGCTAAAATCAACAAGACAAGAAACAACAGGTGTTGGTGAGGGGCTGGAGAAAGGGGAACCCTCCTGCACCACTGGTGGGAATGCAAACTGGAGCAGCCACTCAGCAAAACAGTATGGAGATTCCTCAGAAAGTTAAAAATACAAATACCCTGTGATCCAGCAATTGCTCTACTGGGTATTTACCAAAAAAAACAAACAAACAAATAAACAAACAAAACACCAATTCAGGGGCGCCTGGGTGGCTAAGTGGGTTAAGCCTCTGCCTTTGGCTCAGGTCATGGTCTCAGGGTCCTGGGATTGAGCCCCGCATCAGGCTCTCTGCTCAGTGGGGAGCCTGTTTCCTCCTCTCTCTCTGCCTGTCTCTCTGCCTACTTGTAATCTCTCTCTCTGTCAAATAAATAAATAAAATATTTTTAAAAAAAACACCAATTCAAAGGGATACATACATGCATCCTTATGTTTACTACACATTATTTACAAGAGCCAAGACATGGAAGCAGCCAAAAATCCCTCAACTGATAAATGGATAAAGAGGTCGTATACATACACATACATGTACACACACACACACACACACACACACACACACAAATGGAATATTACTCAGCCATAAATAAGAATGAAATATTGCCATTTGCAAAGATGTAGATGAAGCAAGAGTATAATACAAGAGAGAAAAGTCAGAGAAAGAAATACCATATGCTTTCACTCATTTGCAGAATTTAAGAAACAAAACAAAAGAGCAAAGAGAAAATAAAAGAGATACAAACCAAGAGACATACTCTTAACTATAGAGAACAAAGGGATGGTTATCAGAGAGGAGCTCACACTCTCTGTCTCTCCCCCAACCTCCTTTTCCCCTCACCCCCCCACTCTCTCCCTCTTAAATAAATCTAAAAAAAAAAAAACCTTAAAAATGTTTTTAATTGAAAAAAATAATAGTAATAAAAATGCCTAAAATGCAGCAAGACAGCTACTTTTCTTTTTCATTTTCTCTTATACAGTAAATATGGTATAATGCTAAAGAAAATATTATAATCATACAAAACCTGGCCCTTAACAATTTTTTTTTCATTTTTCCCTTACTTTCCAGTCTTTATCCACATGTATACAAAAGTCAGAAACTGAAACACAGGGGGGTTAAGTAATTTGTCAAAAGTCATATACCCAGTAAATGGTGAATTAATATTGGAACTTAGCCACTCTGGCTCAAGTCTGTGCTTTTAAGTACTATACTCTTTCATGACATCTAAATCTCTTTGTCCATCCCCACCAAGCAACCTAACAATTAATTCCATTTTCTGAATTACTTGATTCTCAGAAACGAGTATTTAACTGGTAGACACCAATAATGCTAGAAAGGTATGTTCCTTTTTTTGTGAATTCAAAAACTGGAATTCAGTGGCAGCTACTAAGTGTGGAAGGAATCAAAGAACTAAGAATCAAAGGAAAAAAAAACATTTTTTGCAAGTCCTAATGAGAATACTTATTTCTACAAGAATTACCTACTGATGCTAAAACAATTATGTGAATAGTTGGTATCAAACTGAATACTTGTACAGTGCCAATACACAGATTATCTTCAATACACAGGGGAAATATATCCATACAACGGAAGCATCAGATTGTCATCACTCTAATCCAGGGTTAATCCCAGCAATACTCATGGTGGATAAACCAGATATGATGTGTGTTCTGGCATAATCCAACATAGCACCCAATCACGAAAGATAAATTCTAGCCAAAAATTTTAACTTTGAATCCATTAAGCCCCATCGCTTCTCGGCCTTTTGGCTAAGATCAAGTGAATCCATTAAGCCTTTAGATATAATTCTCAGGGGGCGCCTGGGTGGCTCAGTCATTAAGCGTCTGCCTTCGGCTCAGGTCATGATTCCAGGATCCTAGAATCAAATCTCGCATCAGGCTCCCTGCTCAGCGGGTAGCCTGCTTCTCCCTCTCCCACTCCCCCTGCTTGTGTTCCCTCTCTCGCTGTGTCTCTGTCAAATAAATATATAAAATATTTTTAAAAAATAGATATAACTCTCAGTTTATTAAAAAAAAAACACAAAACATAAGCATAGTAGTAACGTAACTGATACACAAGGAAGAAAGCAGCCAAATTCAAACGGCAGAACATTCTGTAGGGTCACTGGGCTAGTCTCAACATTTCAGTCATCATTAAAAAAAAAAAAAAGGAACTATGCCAGGATAAAACAGACTTACAGGGCATTAAGAACCAGCAGTGCATAATACTGAATTGGACACAAATTTGCACATTTCAGCTATAAAGAGTATTTTGGGATGGGTCTTTGTAGAAAGTTAAATATGGTCTCTGTACTAGAGATAAAAATGAACTGGAATGGATAGAAAGGTGACTATTAGTGACTGAAAAAGTTGCAAATGGTATGTACAGATGACCTTATTTTGTCATGAATGTACTTATGACATTACAAATTTCCCGGGGTAGGAAAGAGGCTTGAAAAGCTGTAACCCAAAGGGCAAATAAATACAATTACCTTGGTAAATATGCATAACCTACCGAAGCTAAAGATTTGCAAAACTAGTATACAACACAATGACAGCGTGTGTGTGTACATGTGAGTGTGCAGGGAGGGGGCATTAAATCTGTATGCATCTGTACAGATGAATCTCACAAACATAACACTGGTCAACAAAAGCAAGTTACAGAAAGCATACATACTATAGTACTCCAAAAGTTAGACAACAGCCAAAAACAGGCAAAACAATACATTTTTTCAGAGATGCATACACACGTAATTAAGATACTTAAAAAATACAGGGAACAGGGCACCTGGGTGGCTCAGTGGGTTAAGCCGCTGCCTTCGGCTCAGGTGATGATCTCAGGGTCCTGGGATGGAGTCCCACATCGGGCTCTCTGCTCACCGGGGAGCCTGCTTCCTCCTCTCTCTCTCTGCCTGCCTCTCTGTCTACTTGTGATCTCTCTCTGTCAAATAAATAAATAAAATCTTTTAAAAATGATACAGGGAACAATACAATTTACCATAATCATTACATCTATGGGAAAGGAACGGAACACAGATGATAGTGACCCACGTGAAGAGCTTCTAAAGTTCCAGTAATGCTCTTTTTCTTTAACTGGGTCATACATACACGTCATTCACTTTATTATTGTTCACTGTAATAAATATACACATACATATTTCATATGTACATATGTCATTTTATTTTTTTAAGATTTTATTTATTTATTTGACAGAGAGGGGGAGATCACAAGTAGTCAGAACAGCAGGCAGAGAGAGGAGGAAGCAGGCTCCCTGCTGAGCAGAGAGCCCGATGCAGGTTTGATCCCAGGACCCTGAGATCATGTACTGAGCTGAAGGCAGAGGCTTAACCCACTGAGCCACCCAGGTGCCCCTGAACATGTTGTTTTATAATATAAATGAAAGCTGTGGACCAGATCCCGGGCCACACTGTAAGATTGCCTATTCCACCAGTTAAATGGCCTCCTGTGAGCTTTCAGAGCACTTTTCTATTTACATTATTTTCAAATTTCACTATGATAAGCAGCTTTAAAATAGATGTCACTCTTGTAGCTTCTAACTATACTGAATGATTTTCTCAAAATAAATTCTCAGATCTGGAGTTACCGAGTCTAAGAGAATAAACATATTTACAATTCTTAGTACAAACTGTCAAACTACTTTGCTCAAGTGTTATCTCAATTTATAATATTGTCACATTAACTGAAAACAACTTCATCAACAAATTAGTTATTACTCTTTTAATGTTTTTAATTAGGTTATTTTACATTCAACGTATTAAGAAAAATATTTCCCAGCAGCTTGTTGACTATTTCTATCTTCTCTTTACATTCTCTGCCCATCAGTCTAAAGAGATCTTGATATTTTTCACATAAATTTGGAGGTACTCATTTTCTGTAATTAGTCCTGTTATGAGTTGCAAATACTCTGTTATTTTTTTCTTTTGGTTTTCTACTTTTCAGAGTAGATGCTATGATTTTTTATATACTCAAATACTACCTTTTGTTTTTTGAGATTTCAAAGAAGTTATTTCTCTATAGATCAGATGACCCAGTCTATTCTTAATTTGTAGTTCCTACTTTGAAAGAAGACTACACTGAAAGAGACACTTATTGTCAAAAAGTCCAAAAATTGATCATATAGTAAAAAAAATTAATTTCAACTCGATGAAGAACAGACTATTAGATCAATTGTGTTAGAGTAACTGGCTGGTGATTTAGATGGAAAAAAAAACCCTCATACGTTACAACAAAGTAAATTTCAAGTGAATTAAAATTTAAATGTAAAAAATAAACTATTAAAAAATAAACTAGGAGTTACTATTTACTTAATCTTGGACAGAAATCTATCCATGCTCATCTCCAAAGGCAGTTAACAAAAGTAACACAAGTACATGTAAAACTGGTAAAATCTGAATAAGGTCATTAGGTAAGGTCAATTTCCTGGTTATGTTAGAGTTATCTAAGATGTTACCTGCCAATGAGGAAACTGGGTGAAGTGTATACAGGACCTTCCCATATTACTTCTTACAACTGCATGTGAGTGTACAATTATCTCCAAGTAAAAACTTTTTAAGAATGACACTGGAAAGAATATTTGGTTGAAAAAAAAAGAATATTTGGTTGACATGGAATGATGTTCATGACATACTGTGAGGTGAAATATAGCAGGTTTCAAAACAGCATCTATGATACATTTTTATAAGCACAGAAAAGTAGACAGATCTATACACACACAGTGAGAGAACATCTGGAAGTACATACATAAAAGTATTACTTTAATAACACAGCCCTTGGAGGAAAACGATATTACCATATTCATTCCGTCAATTAAGATGCATCCATTGTAAGTGCTGACAAATATTGAAAATTGTAGGGACCAAAAGAGTAGTCAACCAAGGAAAGACAAACTTCATAAACAGGACAATGAGTCCAACACTTAATCTTGAAAATTTAATTTGCAAGTGAAGAAAACAAAAACAAACAAACAAAAAATCCTAAAATGGTAAACTCCAGCACATGCACAAGCAGCCTATATGTTATTTTTAACAATGATTTTATTTCAGTGGGAAACTATGTACCTTGAATTATCCTGAAATCAATGAATAATTAATTCCTGGGGAAAACAGATTATCTCCTGAAATATTACTGTATTCCCTGACCCCATTTTTTACCATTACTTTAGTGGCTGTGATTTTTATTTTCAGTTTTAAGGGATAAACACAACCATGTCATGCAGTTCACCTTCATCAAAAGGTTTGCAAGCTAACACAGATGTCATGACGTTGTAAATGATGAGTTAAAACTATAAGATTTTGTTGGCATCTGGATTTTGTCAACAAAGTTGACTCCAAAAATGAACTGACTGCCAACCACAAAGCTTGGGCACATTAATATAATACTGATAGTATAGGCATTTTTGACTTGGAAGAATCCCACAACCTCATTCTAATAACTCAGTTGTAGCTAGAACAGCTCTAGTCTTAATAGCTTGACCTAGGTCAAACTTAACTAAGCCTTAGGTTATATATTTGCAAAATGGAGATAACTATATCTTCCACAGACAGGGTTGTTGGGAGAATCAGATAAGATAATGCATTTTAAGAGCTTAGAACAGTACTCATATACAGTAAATATTTCTCATTTTTTGTTTAACAGTGTATTGTAGGTACTAAACTAATTACCTGTCATCTATTTGGCTTAGATAGCTCATGACAAAGTAACACAGTTCACAGGAAAAAAAAGTTGTGATTAGAACTCACAACTCAGTAAGGCATGGGAATGAAAGGCAGAGCATAACAAATACAGTCAATGATCTCATAATAGCAATGTAATGGGACAGATGATAGCTACACTTGTGGTGAACATAATGGATAAACTTGTCAAAGCACCAAGTTGTGCATCTGAAACTAATGTAACTGTGTCAACTATACTCAAACAAAATTTATGTGAAAAAGAATTCACAACTCAACATCTTCCTAATATGCCTTTTATCTGTATGTAACACCTATTTCTCTATAGCTTGTATAAATTTTTCCATAATAATCATTTTAATCTTATATAGAAAAGTAAATTTAGTGCTCGCTTCGGCAGCACATATACTAGAAAAGTAATTTAATAAATGTGCAAATCTGGATCACAGATATATGATCAAAACATTTCAAAGCAAAATAAAATGATTAAAACTCAATTAATAGTCATTATAACAACGTGTAACACTAGGCTGGACAAAAAAGATATGTCAGAATACTACTCAGGGGAAAAAAAAGTAGATGTTGGTACTATTCTAAATGTGATATAAACCAAATCAGTCAAGTAACAGGATTTAAACTCTTGGTAAAAATCCAATAGGAGATAAAATACTTACACTGAGCACCATACTGGCCAAGCTGCTCCTGGTCTGTCTGTCTCTCTTTTGCCCCTGGTCTCTTATTTCCAAACTACTTTTTAAATAGCCTCAGTATGATAACATGATGGCTCTCATAATCATGCTTTGGAAAATCACTATCTGTGATAAATTATCATTTCTTTTTACAATGCCCTTTAATAAGATTATTAAAAAAGCAAAAAGACAATGAATCAATCTTTCTTAGTATCCCTATTTTCTTGTCTACAACTAAATATCCTCAAAATGTTTCCAATCTCTCTAGCATTTTATATACACACACACAAACACACACACACACACACACACATAATTTTTAATATGTATGTCAACACAAACTTTGAGACTTTTAGTCTATTTTACTTTTAAAACCATTCAGATACATATCAGGCACAACCTAACATTTCAGTTAAAAGACTGCATTGAAACTGAATAGCAGGTGATTTAGCATGAGCTACAGGTCAATTATACAAACCTATAATTATTTCTGTGCATTGGGATTTTATGTTAAACATGAGAATGTGATGACGAGCAGCCATATTTGATTTTAACTGCTGTAGCTTGAGTTATCCAAAACATCATGAAAATACTAGAGAAAATGACATGAGCCATGGTAGATGAAAATGATGCTGCAGAGGGAACTCTACTAACAGATGCAGCTCTGAGGAATTGGCTCAAACTTATAAGGGAAGGATAAGCCTCTCCCAACAAGTCTTCTCCAGAGTTAGATGACTCCCTTTACTTTCCTAGGTTCTGAGAGCAGAAAAGACATCCATCAATAAATGCCTGAAGGCTTGCAAAGCATTTTTTAGAACAGTAAAATCTGTGGGCTTTCTTTAGCTCCTTCAGCATTCTTACACTGACAAAGAAGAGTTCATACTATGCCCCAAATAAGATAAATCTGTTCAAAACCTTTAGACAAAACAAAATGACAAAAAATTCAAGGTGATGAACCAAAGAGAAAAAAAAGAAAAATAGAAAACCTGTAAACCCGCAAGATTAAGAAATCTGTTAGAAATAGTGGTAATAGACACACAAAGGTCTTTACTATCAACCAGCCAATGGGAAGAGGAGGAAAAAGACTCAGACATCTGAATCCTTCTGTTGCTTTCCATGGAAAGCCCTTACTGGGATGCATTCAAGTAGAAACAGTGATGATAAAAGCACCTGGGAATGGCACAATGGGGCAAAAAAAATCAACTACATTTTCTGAGCACTTACTAAGCATTTTACAGGAAATATTTCATTGAATTCTCAACACAGCTCTGTGAGGTTTATTCTCATGTAGAGATGAAAAATTGCAACTTAGATATTAAGAGACATGTATAAGGTGGCACAAGAGACACAGCTTATTCAAACCCAATCTGTCTCATTTCAGAATCATATTGTCAATCACTACATTATCACTACACTGCTCAAATGAGATACATATGGGTCAAAGTAAATAAAATATATGAATGGTATAGCATTTGTAAAACTAAAGGACTTTTGAAATACTATTTTCATTACTATTCATTGTTATTCAGTTAATATTCTCTAGACTTTAAAGACTTTTTGCCCCAACAATCCTTCAAAAATATGTGTATGTATATACATGTATGTATTTTACAGTGACCTGTTATACACAAATGAAATATCTGTTTCATTAAACTACATTCATCCTTACTACATGTAATATATTCTGATATATTCTTCTCTACCTCTTTTTTAAATGCTGGAATTGATTTCATGACCCACAAATGGTGACATCTTGCAATTACCACACACAAAAAATCACAACTCAGCTCTGGACACATGATAGGTGTATGTATGTTTGGAAACACAGAGGAAGTATGGGCATCCTCTCATGTTAGAAATATATACAGGTATCCTGGGAGAAGAGTAAATAAGATATATATGTGGGAAATCACATATGGGGTATTTGGTAAATATGTTTTCACAAAACCTCCTGCACCAATACTATTCCCCCAGCATTTAGAGAAGTAAAGTTATACCACCACTATAAGCATTACAGTCACTGAGTTGCCAGCCAAGGCTGACATTATAATTCTCAGCCAACATCAAAGAATGGAAGCATGCTACCTATGTGACCTTCCTGATAAAAGCAGCTTACTGTTTATAAGAAAATTTTTATGACCCATTTTGACACCCAAATTTCTAAAGTATATTAAACACTGACCTGACTCCTTAAAAGGACTATACAGAATTTAGCCTTTTCAAAGACCCAGGGTCATACTTAGGTTACACAATAGTAAACTTCAGAACTGGTAAATGGGTCACCTAATTCAAATCTCCCACTTTATAGATGAACAAACTGGCATCCCAAGAGGTGATGTAATTTGCCCAAAGTCACCCAGTAGAAAGGTCAAGTGATTCCTATTACACCAGGCTGCCTCATCTATTATCATACTATGTGGAACACATAGTTACTTATCTAAGTAAGTAGTCACAATTTAGGAGAAATAATCTTTGTAATTTCCCCCATGTTTGTTATCTTGGTTATCTCATTTCTTTCCCCATAATCTTTAGGAATAAAACTCTTAAATCAAAAAGGATCTATGTGTTTATCCCCGGCAGGAAAAATTTTAAGCTAGCCCACTCCACAGTCCATCTTAGGGAAAGAACTCCCAAAGTATAATTGTGTGGTATACTTCAGAAAGGAAAGGGATACAGACTGAATCCCTATGTGTCGTCTTCAGAAAGCAAGAAGGATGCAATGGAAAGTCCTCATTGGCTTAAGAACAGTTCTGAGGCTGTGAATATAAGAATCCCAGTCTCTGAAAACAGGCAAAACAGTAAAGTTCACAAAGCAGGGACTAGATTCTCAGTAAATGTAGGTTGAATACTCTGAAAAATGAGTGTCTGTCATTATACAAACTGGTCCCAGGCCATTTTACTCTTTGACATAGGCTTGCACTTCAAGTGTTTGTCTCTTTCCTTTCCCACTAGGATATGAACTATCACTTATATCTAATGACATCCCTCAAACACAGCTTTTGCAGAAGTTGAGGATGTTTCTAATATGCTCTGAGCATATGGAATTATTTCTAAAATTAAAATACGCTCTAAGCGAGGGCCTGAATGATTCCACACGTATGTATGTAAGAAGCATGCCAATATTATCACAGTTCTAACTTACATCTTGCCTGCTCTTCTGTTGAACTGTTGGCTCTCATGCAGACTGCAGATTACACAGATGTCACCTCCAGTGAGGTATCATGTTACTGGGACTATTTTTAACCTGAAACCAATGATACTTCTCTACAGCCCACAAAATTATCATTCCAATGTCTTTTTAAAAGGCAAAATGTCTTGAAAATGACAACCATGTACCCAAACTGAAAGCCACTCTCTAGAACATCACTTACATTCAGTTTTGTCCTCTCCTTTAAGACTCCAGATGGCCCCCCTTCCTTATTCCATTTTCTTCTATAATTTTCACAGCTCAAATACTTTATTTTATTCCTCTGCCTTTCGGTGTTTGACACATATTTCCTGTATTTTGTAATCAGAAAGAAATTAACATAACTAAGAAAATACATACAAAACTTTATCTTCTCATAATCTCTTTAAAACATGACCTTAAGAAAAATCTTGTGATATGAAAAGTAAAAAAAAAAAAAAACTAATTAATCAAGGACAAAGGGATCTGAATAGTATCTACAGATGTTTTTATTTGAAGCCATTGTCTCTTGACACAGCTAAATCTACTAAAAGAAAAATTACATTTCATAGCCTATTTCTTCATGTTTGTGATACATACATGTTTAATTCTGCTTTTGTCAGTAAAACTGAATTGAAGAAATGCTGCTTTTCCTAAAATTTACTCAAGCTAGTACTTAGTAATGCAAACATATACAGCATGTGGAGCCCAACATGGGGCTTGAACTCAATGACCCTGAGATCAAGACCTGAGCTGAGATCAAGAGTGAGATGCTTGATGGACTGAACCACCCAGGTGCCCCTAATGCAAACATTTTCAAGGTTACTTTCAGCAAACTATTTCCGAAGAAAAATATTCCAAACACATTAACAATAATTCCAATTAAGTAATGACTGGAATTATTAGAATCATTTGGGAAATGACTTTTATCCAATTTCCCCATTTTTAACATACTTAAAAACAAAGCTTCATAACATAAAGTTCTGCAGCGTGCATGATAAACTCAGAGTATGTTCACCATTAAGTGATATTTAAAAAACATAACTTACAATTAACTTCAAGTAAGTTCTTCCTATAATTTGAGAAATAATATTACCCTCACTGGAATAGGTCTAAAACTAATCTTTTTCTAACTACACCAGATGCCGCCTAATGCAATTTTCTGTATCACTCACAGTATCTTCCTACCTCTACCATAACAGACTCTAACAAAATGAATATAGTCCATATTATGAACTGAACCAGAAAGCAACTATTTAAGAATTACTGGCACTTAATAATAGGAATTAGCACTCTTATCAATTAAAATTTGAATCCAGATAAGAAAAATCTTATAATGGTTCAAAAACTTTTTTAAACACCCCAAGTTCCTAGGTAACAAAAAATAAAGGCAATAATATAGAATCCAAGTATGGTATAACAGCTATTCAAAAATGGATGTTGTTCTCGATTTTAGGATAGACTGGAGAAAACAAATGAATAGTTAATTGGCTCCTTCCAGCTTTCATCCAACATCTGTTCACAGCAACTACAGGCAAGTTACCTGCAGCCATGCAGTTTTCATAATGGGAATACACATGTCTTTACTGTCCTCAGACCACTTACCCAGGTGCAACTAGAATAAGAAAATTTTTGGTTAGACAATACCTGAAAGAATATCTAGTTTACCCTTTCTGTATTTAAAAACAAGATGACTGACGCTCAGAGAGATTAAGTGCCCTAGAGATTCAAATAGCTATTTAAAGGCCAAGCAAGGTCTAGAAACAACTGTTCTCAATTATTTCTATCAATACGGGTTAACTCTGAAGGTCTGAAGCACCGATTCTCCTTCTGAGATGGAATGGGCCTTTGGAAATTTACCAGCTGTGTTATCTTGGGCACACGACAAACTTTCTAAACCCCCCTTTCCTCTTTTGTAAAGTGTAGAGAATACCTACTCTATGAGGTTGTTGTACAAACAGCTTCTAAAGTGCTTAGCACCTCAATTAGCAAATAATAAGCATTCAAAACCAGGTAGCTATTATTTTTACTCCCGCCCTAGAAACATGGCTGCCCCTACTGTTTGAGAAGACAACTCTATTCATTAACACAATCGACAGGTTCTTATCCACCAGAGCTTCTCCAACCTATCACATTCTGCAAACAGGAGAAAACCACTCAACATCCTACTTCATGCTATCTAAAATCCGCCCTTTACACTATTAAGAAAAACAAAATACCAACTGCTGCCAAATATCTTCTGCCACGGGTTGTACGCTGAATTTGCCAACTAGAAATTGCAGGGGTTTTTCAGGCTCCACCCAAAACATGGAGAATAAATGATGGGTAAACGAGGGGAAGATAAGGTCACACACCTGAAGGGGAATTCACAGAAGCTTCTTCTCAGCTCATTTAGTCGTGAGAAGATAGATGGGTGATACAGAAAAAAACCGCTATCTTCCAGCATCATAAAGCAGGAATGGCTACCTCAACAAAATACAATTCCCTAGGCTTCCCAATAGAAAAGAATCCGTGTCCTTATCATAGTAAATTAATACACGAGCAACAACTGAGCATCTTTCTCGAAAACCTGAGGACCGAGCTGTATCCGAGCTGCACTACATCCTAAGACTACATAAATATATGAAAAATTCCTAAGGGCGAGACATCATGATGGGGAATATCACCTTGAAATCAACAAGGAGGGAATCATGTCATACCAAAAATATCTTTGATAAAATCCGGACTCTGCGTTCTCACCACACTACAAACCCACCTCGCTCTAAGGACATTACAGAATCACCCGCAGCAACCAACCTCAGCAATCGGCATCGACCAGATCGACCCCTACTCAAGTGGCGCTAAGTACCCGGGCTCCAAGCCCCTCCCTGGAGCTGCCAAGTCCTGCGCTGACTCCACACTACCTCACTTCCTTCCCATCCTCCCTCCCATCCTCAATCCCCGGCATTTCTCGATAACCGTCACCACTGACAGAGAAGGTAGGAATGAAGACAGATTTCCTACACTTTGTTTGGGAAGTCCCAGAGCCGCACATACCCGTCCCTATTACGATCACATCAAACTCCGAAGGGAGATTATCCGCCATCTTGAAAGGAAACGTGTCACGTGACTATTGCTTGTGGAAATGAAATCTAGTCAGGCATTGCCCTGGTAGAAGGCGGAAGGAAAAACAGTGCATTCTGGATATTGTAGTTCTTGGGTGGCCGGTCCAGGTAGGCGGCTACAGCATTTTATTTGAAATGTTTACGCGAATGTTAAAAGGTCAGTTTATTTTCCAGCCTAAGTGCAATAGCGCGTTTAGCCTGGAGGTTTGGGGTAGTAATGAGATAGAGATGTTTGCTCTGCTAGCTAGGATGAATGGGAAAACCTGGCAGTGATGAAGCAAGAATTGCTGGGATAGATCGAGGGCGGACTAAAATTGAAAGGGGCTTGGTCTGTGAACAAAGGAAATTTTCATTCCAGCCTGGAAACCTGTTTCCCCGTGTGTGTGTGTGTGTGTGTGTGTGTGTGTGTGTGTTTTCGTTTTGCGCCCCCCCCCCCCGGCATATTTTTTTCGCACCAATTCTTTCAAACTATATCCCCTATCTTTTTCGTCTCCATGTCTCCCCAACGAAAACCCACGAAAAACCTCTCGCCTTAGCTTCGCCACAATGAAACCTAAATTGCGTCTGAATTTGTTCTAGTTAGTCCAAGCAGCCACCCGGCAGTATATTTTTACAAAATCAGCTTCGCTTTACAGGAGGGGAGAAAAGATACGAAAGCATAGTAGTTGCTTGATAGGCATGTATTGGTTCTGAAACTGGTTTTTTATACGTGTACAAGGAGTCCATACAAGATTCTTCTGATAACCTGCTGCAGAAATGATCAAGGTAAAATGGCCTTATACTGAAGTGATTGTGTCTGAAAATTAATGAGGGGCTTTAGGGCTCATTGTAGTTATTTTAGAAGAGTTTCGAAATAATAGAGAAATAATTTCAAAAGAGAAAGCGCTGGTAGTGGAACTTCCCTTACACCATCTGCCCACTGAACTGTTTGTGGTTTCCTAGTCACACTGTTTTTCCTTCAGCATGGATAATATTCCCATTCTCCAGCTAACATATCCTTAATATTCAGCTCAGGTTCTACCACCTCCTCCTTTTATCTCCTCCCTATATCGGGTTGAATTTCCCTATGTAGTGTTAACACCCTGTTATAGCCTCCCAAAGTTCACTAAAATTTTTTGCATTTATGTTGGTTCCTATACGATACACCCACCTCCACACATACAAAAGGATACACCCAGATATATAATGCCCTAAATTATAAGTCTCTCTATGACAGGGTCTGGGCCTTACTCACCTTTTTACCCCCTGCATCTAATATGAGCCTGTTGCTTGGTAGGAATGCCAATAAGTGTTTGCTGAACTGAACTTAGTTCTGACTCCCCTTGCACATGGCAAGTACTATGAATACAGTGACTTTATATCTGCCCACACTATCATGTGTCTTATATATTGAAGATGCTCAACACACGTTTGTTACTTTGCTAAGGTTCCATGAAAATTCTTTAAAATTGTATTTTACTAGGTTGGATTTTGTTTTGTTTTGCTGCATTTTACCATAATATTTAGCAATATTTTACATGTTTTCTTAATTTTTTATGGACTCTCTGGATGTATTGAACAATTCTCTTGTGATGGTCCTCTGATGAATATTTTGTGTAGATACTCCTCTGAGACGTGTAATGTATTGCTCAGTAAATCACTCTGCCATTTGCCTTGATACAAAAAGAAAGTTTTGAGTACTATCAGAAGTGAAATAGGGGCTCCTGGGTGGCTTAGTGGGTTAAAGCCTCTGTCTTCAGCTCAGGTCATAATCCCAGGGTCCTGGGATTGAGCCCACAGTCCTGGGATCAAGCCCCACATCAGGGTCTCTGCTCAGCAGGGAGTCTGCTTCCCCATCTCTTTCTCTCTCTGCCTGCCTCTCTGCTGACTTGTGATCTCTGTCAAATAAATAAATAAAATCTTTAAAAAAAAAAAGAAAAAGAAGTGAAATAGATCTATGAGACTCTTAATACTACCAGTGGAAATGAAAATTAATAGATTTCCCAGAGTAAACACAGGAAACTTCAGAATCTTCTAACAGTGAGAAGCTATGAATGGGTGGTTAAAAACATGATAAATTAAGGTATCTCTATTGATATGTGTATATGTGTGCATATATATATATATCTTTTTCAATATGAGTATATCTAACTTTCTATGGACTCATAAATTTTCTGACAAACAGATACAATGAGAAGACACAACTTATTATTTCACTCAATTTTCCTTAAATATTTATTAAATAACACTATGTGCAAGGCACTGAATTAGATGCTGGAATTACAGCAATGAGTAAAACAGACAAAAACCCCTGACTTCATGAAATTTACATCTAGTGGGATATAAAACAAAATAAACAAGTAATATTACTCTGTAGTGCTAATTTTCCAATATGTTTTGCCCCAAATAGGAAATCCCTTTCATTCTGAAGCTAGACAGCAGGACCCTTGGAAAGGTAAAATTGCCAGCCTGTATTGAGCTGTTCAAATGTATTTTTATAGATCGTCTACAAACTAAAGATGAATATAGGGCTTGGTAATGTCAGTAAAATAGCATGAAACAAAGCAGCTTAATTGCTATATATTCTATTACTCTAAGGATATCTATTTTTGAGAACTGAAATATTTTATTTGGATAAGTCACAGTATGGTGAGATGAGGGATACAAATTGACTTACCTATTAAATCACTGTGATTCTAATTTTGTACTTAATGATTTCCTGAGCTGAAAAACCATGATTCCCTCAACATTTACCTTGTATTCAAAAGCTTACTTAACTGTGGGATCTGATGTGTCATCTTTTTACAAACCAGTTACTTAATGGTCTCTATCACTGGCTTTCCTTTGAGCTCCAGATCCATATATTCAAGCCCTTACTCAACTTCTCTTCTGAAAATGTCCAATACCAAACTCCTGAACATTTCAGCCCCACTCCCAAACCTCTTCATCCAGTATTCTCTCCCTTAGAAATGGTACCACCTTCTAATCAGTTACTCAAGTAAAAAACCTTAAGAATCATCCTTGATGTATCATTCTCTTTTTCTCTTAAACCAATTTCATCAGCAACTCTTGCCAGATCTATCTCAAAGTTATATTGGAAACATATCCACCTCACAATCTGGACTGCCTGCATAATCTCTTGCCTAGACTACTACAGTAGGTCCCAGCTGGACCGCTCATTTATGCTTGCTTCTCTTCAGTCCACTGTCTACAGTGTAGACAAACTTTTAAAAATTCAAATATAGGGG
>PISX010026857.1:0-23814 GCA_004024625.1 Mellivora capensis | reverse complement strand
GGTGACCTTTGCAGGGATGACCAACATGAAAGGTACTCCCAGCCTAGTTGGAAGTGGACAGTGCTTCTGACCTGAAGGCACAACCAAGCTTCCTGCTCCACCTTCTCTCCTCTTGCCCCTCTCCCCTGTCAGGTGTCAGCACTAGTCAATTAGAAAGTCAAAGTACCCGAGGAGAGTGGAGGAAGCTTGTGCCTGGCCCAGAGGGTTTTACACTGAACTAGATTGAGAACAATATGTTAATTGTTCTTTGTTTGCTGAGCAGGGCCTGATGCCAGCACAGAGAAGCTTCCAGAGCCTGGTAACCAGGTGTGGGGAACCAGCACCGACTGCCTGCCCAGGGGGGTGGTAGTGGCTGTAGTGGGGCACACAACAGGTGCATAATAGATGGATTAGAAATTTCGCAGAACTTACAGGTTTCAGAGTTTTTCTTATTCGAGAAAAGGACAGAATATGGCTAAAAAAAAAAAAAGTCTCAGGCCAGCAACAATCATATCAACACAGCAAGCTCCAGCAAGGTGGGGAGTATATCCCACTGGACCATAAATGTCCAGAGATGCTCCCAGAGAGGAGTCTTGTCCAAATGTTCAGACTCTTCTCAGTCTTCAGGTTGTACGACCTGCAGCAAACAGGAAGGGCGGAGAAATGAATGACCAGACCGAGCCCTCAAGGGCGCTGTGCAATAACCCTTCCAGCTGCAGAGCAGTCCCAGGTTGTGAATAAGACAAAGGCTTCAGGAAGGCAGCCTCCCTGGGAAGAAGGGCTTTCTGGGCATAAGAAGGGCATAAGGATTTTGTGACATTATCACTGTCCATTGAGAGGGTTAAAAACTCTACAGCTATAGTTTTGCTACAGGTCTTTCTGATGTAGGCATACAGGAAAATGATGTAAATATATGCAAAAGAAAATAACCTTTTCAAAAGTACATACACACAAACCTGTCATGAGCAATTAACTCTGAGCGGTAGGCTTATGGAAGAATATTTCCCTTTTTTTTTCTACATTTCTAGACCACCTTACTTATTTTATTTTTTTAAGAGTTGATACTTCATTTTTTAAATTTAAATTCAAGTTAGTTAACATATAGGGTATGCATTTGTACAAAGACCATGCATGTCCAAAACTCGGGAGACGTATGAAGCTAGCTCTACAGGAAAATCAGCTTAAAATGGCCTATGTATGCTTTTGCCCATGTGTTTAATTTTGGACGTATGTGCAGATACATGGGCCTTTGAGCTGGCATTCTCCATACCCTATCTCTCTGAGGAGAGGATGGGGGAAATTTTTACAGAGCGCATTTCCTCATTAACATGGCTAACCAAATAATGATCATTTGGAGAATATTCTTAATGGAGCCTCCTGAAAGGGTAGAGGGAGAGATTGGTATTTCTGGGAAAGTTTCCAGTGCTTTCCTGTGATAATTCAAAATTCATAAGACCATCAAAAACGGGGCAAGACCTCTCTTCTGCCACTCTGACAAATGTCACTAGTTTTCTTTTCTTGCAAATGATGGGATTCAGGTCCCGTTTTTTGGCTTTCCAGAGATGCCAGCAAAAGGAGGTCATGACGACGTGTATCCCTCTATTAACTCATCCCAATTTGGATCCAGTCACTTTGTCTGCCTCCAACCCTTCGTCGTGTTTCAATTTCAGTCACTAGATCATAGCTACAACATGTGGCGATATGAAGTAGCCAGGAAGAAGCAAAACCAAGGAAAAAAACAAAACAAAACAAAACCCAAATCCTGTGAGTTAGTGGGACTGGTATCACTGCCCCTACTCTCATTTTAAAGATGAAGCAACAGACTTGGAAGCGTACTGGGATTGTCCCCAAGTAATGTAGCTCCCCAACTTGGTTCTAACACCACTTGCTGTGCTGGTGACATCGACATTGGCTCAGGCTTCAAGACCCACTTTACCAATGCTATCCATTTACACCTGTGCTCTCATCTGACCGGTCCTTCCTCGGTATCCTAGCCCACATCGCTAAGTGGCATCCATTTATCGGGGCCTGAGTGGACTGGTCTCATTCGTGAACTCTATTTTATTCTGATTTTTAAAAGTCATTTTATATACTTTCTATTTTAAATTATATAATTATATAATTATATAATAAATACACAAATACAGAAATAAGAAATTCAAATTAAAGAATATAAAATAAAAAGTAAAAATTATATTTTTAAGAGTTGATACTTTGTTTTTTTAATTTAAATTCAAGTGAGTTAACATATAGGGTATTATTAGTTTCAGGGCAGAGTTTAGTGGTTCATCTATTGCACAACACCCAGTGCTCATTCCATCCCATGCCCTCCTTAGTGCCCATCACCCAGTAAGCTCATCCCTCCACCCATCTCCCCTCCAGCAACCCTGTTTGTCTCTAGAGTTAAGAGTCTCATATGGTTTGCCTCCCTCTCTGTTTTTATCTTATTATATTTTTCCTTCTCTTCCCCTATGTTCATCTGTTTTGTTTCTAAAATTCCACATACGAGTGAAATCACATGGTGTCTTTCGATTAGTATAATACTCTCTAGTTCCATCCAGGTCATTGCAAATGGCAAGAGTTCATTCTTTTTGATGGTTGAATAATGTGAAAATTCTTCTTAACCATCTGCCTATGCTCCTCTAACTCCTGCCTCAAGACACGTACTCTCAGTCTCTCACCTTGCCAGAGGTAACCACCAAGATCACTGGTACTTATTATCCAGTAAAACAATTGTCAAGATGGCTGTTATGGACTAGTGATTGCTATATACCTCATGTTCTCCTAGTTCTTTGCAGCTGAATGTTTTATAAAAATGAGGGCCTAACCTAGGCCGTAAGGTGGCCCATAAGGTTGACAATTCCCATAAAGATGACAATTCCAGGCAGAGGAATAGCAATGTGTGTTTGGCCAAGAGTGGTGGCCATGGAAATAGGCCAGAAGCACAAGTGCAAACAGATTTTATCCAAGCACGGGATATCTACAGACCTCATGGCCTGCCTAGTCTTCCATCTCTCATCCCTTCCTTTGCCACAGATGGACTTTGAACACCTCCTTTCTCATCTCTAGAACCAAAGCTGGCCTTAAGAAGAATTTTCATAAGCTTGTCCTGGCCCTCTGTCACTCAGTACCAGATCAACTTTGCTTTCATCTTGGTCAAACATAGTTCCTGGTGTTTCCGGTGCACCTCTAGAGCCCAATCCTGATTTTATACCCTAGATCTGATCAGTGGATCCGTGATATGTCACTTTCTTGGTATCATGTCCAGTCAGATCCTCTTAATCTGGTGACCTGTCCTTGCTCTCACATGTTCCCTGCCCTTGAATCCAGTCCAAGAATAGAGACTGAGAGTCTACAGTAGTCTTCCCCAATACAGGACTCTGTATGCTGGAATGAACTTCCTCCCATATCCACAACCCTACTCATCTCTTTAGCACCTCCCTTCCCATTGTGAGTGGGTCCAGTTAACTAGTTATGTCCAAAGATATGGCAGGTCACAAAAACAGGTGCCGCCAACTGTCTTGGCCACATCAACTGACATCTTAGGCAAGAGTGGCAGAGATGCCCCATGCAGGACACTTGTGTGAGAGCTGGGGAAGGAGTTTAGGTGGCTGACAACCTCCCAGCTATTTCTGTGCACACACTCTTCAGCCCCTGGGCACCAGCCACATAGGAAGTGCCAGCTGGCTGTATTTTTCTTCTCCATCCACCTGAATCCCGCGATCCATGTGAAGCAGGAGAGCAAGAATGAATCTCACAGACAAAGGAGAGTGAGTAAAGCCATAGAGCTTACTAAGCAAGGATGTTAAAAAAAAAATTTTTTTTTAAATTCTCAGGAACAAGAGGGGTCCCGACAGGGTTGCCAACAAGAGCCTCCCCTGACAAGTCTTTTATTTAGAACTGACCAGGAAGCTTGTGGCTTTACCATTCTGTGACATCTTGGTCTGAGTAAGGACTGGTGATCACATCTTTAATGGCTTACTTCTTCATTGAGGTCTGGTTTTTCTTTGTTGGTCATAAGGTGATTGCCATAGAAGACCCCCACCTCGGATGCCCAGGGCAGTGTGGACTGGTTTGTTCCCTTATCTCTGGTCTTGTTACACCCCAGCTTTTCCAGGATTTCTGTGAGCCTAATCCTATAGCCCCCCACCTGTCTCTCCCTACCTGGCCCCGACTCTCACCCACACGCGCACTGAGTGATGAGCTAGGACCCGTGTAAGCTTTCCGCTGGAGGGGGATGGCCCGAGCCTGACAGTAGCCCGCTGTGGTCTTGAACGTGCCAGGTCTGGCCCTCGGCTCCCCCACCTGACAGTGAGCAGACAGACTCACATACTTTCTAAGGTACTTTCCAGGGTTTCACATTTGATGAGTCTGCGTTTTTCTCCATTACTGAAACAGAAGAAACCACTTACTTTCGTTCTTACCAAAGCCACTCCACCAGGTCACTAAGAACAGGAAACAGCCTATTTGAATGTTAAATCAACATGATACATCTGACCACCATCATTCAGGTATTGGCTGGGTGGTATTCTCCTAGTTGGGGATAGCTGGAGGGTAGCTGGGTGGTATTCTCCTAGTTGGGGATAGCTGGATTACAAGGTCCTTGCAGAAGCAGACTCTTGACTATTCTTCTTTCCTGGGATGGCACAGAGTTATGCACACAGCAGACCCTCCATAACGTAGTGGATGAAAAGATTTGCATCGAGACATCCAACCTTTCCTACCTAATCCCCCATGGAACAAAGAATGTCCCAAGGAAACTTTGGTGGGGGGGTTGGAAATGCATCTTGTAAAGGAAAAAAACCTCTGTGCTCATCTAATCAAACCTGGCTTGACATTTGCCTTGTACCAGCCTGCTAAGTGAACAAACCCAGACTCGTGATCTGTTCAGATGGAAATACTCAGTTCCCAAGGCAGCTCCACTGCTTGGATAGTTTCTAATATACCCAAGAAGCACAGACAAATGTGCCTCAGAAGACTGTTCAAAGGAGCACAGTATAACCTGACAACCTTATCGTGTCCTCGGGGAAGGAATGGATGTTTCAAATTGGTTATTTAGAACTGAACAGGTAATTAAAGCTTCTTCTTACATGTAAATGTAGGATTGAATTCAATAATCTCTGAGTGGTTTTTTTTGTGGGGGGGGGCTTTGATCACTCATAAACTTAGATACTGTAGAAATAATCATGTCATCCATTATATCACATTCTTAGGGATAAAATATTTTTTGGTTCATTGTGGGTGCATTCTGCACATACTGGGAAGTCAGAAAGAAGAAAAAATGTGTGTGCAAGGGGTGAGGTAATAGAAGGAGAAACTCACATCCGAGGTCATTTGACAACTTTCTGCATCCTTATTTGCAAAATGACTGCAGCCATCTTCAAATTACAGGTTGGAGAGAGGACTAATAAAAGACACATCACAGAGCTCAAAGCATAGTTGACTTTTTAAGTGAAAATTTTAAAGCACGAGTCATGTATATAAAGGATGCGTGCTTTTTAAAAAATATATTTATATGGGGGTGCCTGGGTGGCTCAGTGGGTTAAAGCCTCTGTCTTCGGCTCAGGTCATGATCTCGTGGTCCTGGGAGCCAATTCTGCATCAGGCTCTCTGCTCGGCAGATTAAGATTAAAAAAGATTTTTAAAAAAAGCTGCCAACCTGGGGGATCTTAAATGCAGTTCTTCCTGAAAAGAACATTGATTAGAATACATTTTATCCTTCTAACTTGAAGTTTTTATAAAACTGCAGTTTTCAAAACATTTGAAATTACTGACAATTGTAGAAACGATGTTTTTAAAGATTTTATTTATTATTTATTTGACAGACAGAGATCACAAGTAGGCAGAGAGGCAGGCAGAGAGAGAGGAGGAAGCAGACTCCCTGGTGAGCAGAGAGCCCGATGTGGGGCTCGATCCCAGGACCCTGAGATCATGACCTGAGCCGAAGGCAGAGGCTTAACCCGCTGAGCCACCCAGGTGACCCTAGAAATGATTTTAAGCAAGAGAATTTCAACTTAAGCAGGGATGTAGCAAGTACTGGGGGAGGGGGGCGTGGGAAGCTGCTGCGGAGGGTGATGGGGGCATTGCGTGTGGTGCAGAGGTTCCAAGGCAGCCAGGAGCTCCGGGTCTCTGAGAAGTGGAGAGGCCAGTTTATCAAGAATGAGGTGTGTGACACAGTGAGTTAGAGGGACTTGAGGTCCAGAAACTACTCAGGCGTCAGGTGACATGGGACCAGACCAGCAAGTGTAGGGAGTCTGGATTTATTCTGAATATGATGAGAGACCATTTGTTCTGTGTGAGCAGACAAGCCATGGGCGGTGATTTTCTAACTGTAAAAGCTCCACTCGGCTCCTGCGTGGGGACTAGAGAGTAAAGGGCAGGAAAAGGAGCTCTGGAGGTGGGTGTAGCAGGGTCCAGGGAAGAGGAGGAGTTGGCCTAGGTATTGCTGGAGGGGATAAGAAGCAAGTAGCGTGGCGACTTTGCAGCAGGAAATGTCGCAACTCAGTTGGTGTTAGGAGACAGGGGCTTTCTTCAGTGCAAAGGCTAGTCACCTAGACAGGTGGTTGGTTCCGGTCAGCAGGAAGGTGGGTGATGTGAGCAAGCGATGTAGGGCATTGGCCGGCAGGTAAATCATAGTGCAAGTGGACCGCCATCTTTAAGTAGGTGGTATTATGGGCTGAATTGTGCTCCTCCCTTCCCCATTCCTGTTAAAGTCCTAACCCCCAGTACCGCAGAATGTGACTGCATTTGGAGACAGGGCCCTTAAAGGTGTTCCTAAGGTGAAAGGAGGTCCTACATTTGGACCCTAATCCAACTGTGTCCTGATAAAAAGGGATTAGGATACAGACGTGCATGGGGGGAAGATGGCCATCTGCAAACCAAAGACAGAGCGCCCCGAAAAAACAAAAACAAAAAACAAAACAAACAAACAAAAACCCAGCCTAGCTGACACCTTGATCTTGGACTGCTAGCCTTCAGAATTGTGAGAATATGCATTTCGGTTGTTGAAGCCACCCCAGCGGTGGCACTTTGTGATGGCGACCCTAGCAAACCAATCCAGGTGGACGACTTCCATAAATCTCTGGGAGGTCCCGCACAGTGGGAACGTTACGTGTAAGCAGCTGAGGGAGGTTGCTGAGTCCAGGGGAGACGTGGGGTTCGTGAGTTTCTTGGGCGTTGTTCTGCAAATTACCAGGTGGCCCTGGCCAAAATCTAGATGATAGCTAAATAGTTCACTGGCACAAGAGTAACAGGGGCTGGAGATGAGTTACGTGGAGGGGAAACGAGCTGACAGGGGACTTTGGTGAGCAGTTTGGTGACTCCATTGAATTCCTAGAGCAGGTGACCCTGGAGGGCATCTATGACTGTGGTTGAGAAGCTTGGGAGGGCGTCTGGAAACCATGATGCTGAGCGTCACTAGGGGAGCTGGGCCTGGGCGTTGCGGGTGGAGTCAGTAATGATACACTATCATCTAAAACAGCAATGAGGGAAAGTCAGGACTCCACCAGTCTTGGAAGAGCCGCCAGAAATCCACCTCCTCCTTCACTGAAGCAGTACCTGAGGGAAGAAGCTGACTTTCTCTTCTTACCAAATATTTGGCTTTAATAAATTTTTTGCTACCTAATTTGTTTCTGTGTCTGCAGAATCTGTTAGGACCTGGCCTCGGCTGGGCAAGCAGGCTGCACGAGTCGCTCCAAACCTGGGGCTTTCATCTGGGTCTATAATTTTGTAATGACCTTTTTTTTACTTTTTTAACTTTCAAGTTTTACTATAAAGAGTTACATTTGTTAAAAGTTTCCATTTTGTTTATATGATTTTACCTTCATGAAGTACTAACACAGTTAAATTAATGTTAACTGATTTTGCACTCCTCCTGGGAAAGGGACTTTTAGGAGACAGGAGAAATCTTCTGTTTATCTCTGAAAAACACGTCAGTGACACAAGTATCTCTTTTATTTTTAATGGATTTCAGAAAACATCACAGTACCCGGGGTTCCTGTACCCTGAGCAAAGATACTTACATATGTCTAACAAAACCAGTTACATAACTGACCCAGATGCCTCAGGCTAAGTAAGCCAGATCGCATTCATGGCAGGTCAGAAATGGAAAAAGGCCCCGCCAGTTTTGCTCACGGCAAAGAAGAGGGGAACAGGTATCTTCAGGAATGGGTATTAGCCTAAAATAATTCAACGCAGTTCAAAGTGAATCTAAAATTATCTTGGAAGTCTTGGGTACAATTATAAAAAGTCATGCTATTTTTTTTCATCCTCTTCTATGATATACTTGTATTGGTTTATGAGAGTGTGTGCCTCAGCATTTAAGGGAACTGGTCCCTGACCCTATTGGTCTGAGCTTCAGAGTACAGCCATTACCCAAAACCCTAGAGTCTGCAAGCAGCTGCACAGACAACTTGGTGATTAATTTGCTCTTAATGATTAATTTGTACCTTCACAAGTTAATCCCAGTTGCAAACCTTAGGGCTGGCCTGTGCATGGGTGAATTGGGCATTTTAGATCTGTGGGTTGTCAGAGAGAGGAGTGGCAGCAGAGGTGATGTAATCTAGTTCCTAGAATCTGCCAGACCCGAGCTGTTTGGGGGGTTTTTCGTCGTTGTTTTTTTAAGATTTTATTTATTTATTTGAGAGAGAAAGCAAGTGCACACACACAGGAGTGGGGTGGGGAAACAGGGAGAGGGAGAAGCAAATCCCCCACTGAGCAGAGACCACCCCCCCAGCACAGGACCATCCCAGGACCCCCGGGATCATAACTTGAGCCCAAGGCAGACACGCAACTGACCGAGCCACCCAGGTTGCCCCCAGACCTGAGTTTTAATACTCTGCCACTCAGTAAGTGGCTCAGCAATCTGGGGCCAGTGTCTCGTACCTAGTTGAGTCTCCAGTTCCTCATCTGCAAAAACAGCCCTCCTACAGGACCAGCCTCTTTGTCCAATAAATGAGACAAAGCAAGTTAAGTACTCAGTGCAATGTCTGACACATGGTAGGTGTTAGCGATTATTATCACTATGACCAGAAAAACATTCTCCGACCTGAACAATGGTCAGCAGAAGTCAGAGTTCCGGGGGAATTTATGTAATGTCTGATTTAGTGGAACTTAAATTTTCTGGCTTTGAGGCACATGATTATACATAGCCTGTTTGTTTATTCATGAGGTGCATGACTGCTTAAAGAGTAGACAAAATAGACTTCCACAAAGGTCAGGTGTGGAGTGGAGAGAGCAGCTGGATGGGCATAGGGGAGAAGGGCTCCGCTCATCTAGGCCACTGCCCACGTGGCTGGGTCAGATCAGGGATTAGAGTTTAGCTTTGACATTCCCATAGAGTGTCAGACAAGCACCTTAACCTCTGTGATTTACAAGTAACACAGGTATAAAAGGCATGCTTGCTTGCTAGCTATATGTGAAAGTCGAATAAGACTCTTCTGTAAAAACACTTTGTATGCTGTAAAGCACCAAACCATGCAAGTTCAATTATTATCCTAGGTCTCTGTCCCCACTGTAAGCATTTATTGACCTCAAATTGCTCCTTGCCAAGTTGACATTATTCTATATTTAGTGCAGAAAGCCCTCATGTATCACACAGTAGCCTCTTCCTAGATCCAAGAGTCCCCTTGGTGTCATGTTAGTTGTACTACACTGTGCAACATAGCAGGACACCAGGTTACTAACCAATACCTAACCCAATATTTTCCAAACCTGTCTCATCATGAAACATCCAGTGTTTGTGAAAAATAGAGTTCTCAGATGCCACACAAGATTGACTGGGTCCAGGTCTTCAGGGCAAGGACTGAGGACATTTTTAACAAAAGTCACAGGTGATTTTGTGATTTGACAAGCTCTGGAAACAGTAAACTAATGAATGCAAATGCATGAGTTAGCTAATATATTACTCTGTCTGGACTTAGCACAATTAAAATATTCAGCTTCTTAAAGATCCTAAAGGTGTTATACTAATTCTGGAAATTCCAAGCAGAGCCCTAGAGGGGATTTATGAATGAGTAAAGAGAATTCTTTAAATCACACTGTAAAGAGAAATGTTTATTAAATTCTACATACATTGTTCTGTAGTTCCATAGTTTGAGATCTGAATATCTTCAGAAGAAAAGCTGTAAAGTGGTCAATTGATTAGAAACACCAAACAATAAAAGGATGTAAAGTAATTAAACTTATGTAAGTCCAGAGATGTACCACTTCCCCCAAAATCTTCACATTTGAGAAGAGATATTATCTTAGTGATTTAAATATATACATTTCCCCTTACATTTTTACATCTCTGAAATCATAATGTATCCTACAGCTGATTGGCTACAATATTTCTTAGTGATACATCAAATAATAGGGCTTCTTAACACAGCATTTTGTACTCAATGAAATATGGAAATGAAGCACCAGAAAATGATGCTTTCCTCCATCCCTACTGACACACAAGTGATCTAGGTTCAAGGCACCCTCTTGCCTGTCTACCTCCACAAGCCTGCCACACCTGAAGGTCCAGGAGCCAACCAATCTATCCCATCTGCTTATCCAGGCTGCAAGGCTATCTCTCTTCCTATAGCTCTTATTCTCTGAAGGCCCTATTTTCTTATGTTTCTCTTGCTTAGCATTTATGTTGCTTCCTGCTTGACTAATTTTTGGCTACCTTATCACTTTACAAACATCTTTGGACTCTAAAATTAGGTGGTAAACAACATGAGCACAGAATTTGCCTCTGTCTCTTGTTTTCCCTCCCAGGGCCCAACAGAGAACTCCTACCTGGCAAAATTCAATAAATATTGAGGATGATGGCACATAAGTAAGATGACCATATACTTCATTATACAAACCAGGACATTCTGGAAAGTGAAAGCCAGATATTAACACTTTCCCAGAGATGTCAACATCCTAAGCACCAGAATATGTGACTTTGGTACTTGCATGGTAAAAGGAATCTTGCAGGTGTGATTAAGGTAAGAATCTTGAGATGGGGAGATCTTGTCCCGGATTACCTGGGTAAGCCTGACTTCATGGTCATCAGAAGGTTCCTTACAAGGAAAAAAAGGGACAGAAGAGTCAGAACGAGAGAGAAAAACGAGAAAGATGTTACACTGCTGGCTGTGAAGAGATAGAATGGGCCCACAAGTCAAGGAATATAGTTGGCCTTGAGAAGCTGGAAAAGGCAAGGAAATGGATCCTCCCTAAGAGTTTCCAGAAGGATCGGAGCCCTGCCAACCTTTCTAGATTTCTGACTTCGAGAACCATAAGATAAAACATTTGTAGTGATTTATTACAACAGCCATGGGAAACTACCTCACCGTCTAACCAGGGGTTCTCTCATCCTCCATGCATTTCCAGATTCCTGCAGCTGAATGTAAACTCTGCAGGATTTCACCTCTCCCTCTTTGGGCTTCTCTTACAGCATTTACTTCACTCAGTGGTAACATAAGCAAATATTTGCTTTTCTTATTCCCCCTCCCCTTTAGATGTAAGTGATAAAAACCCAATTAAAACTCGCTTAAACAAAGGAAGAATGTATTGAATCATGTGACTGGAAAAGCCCAGCCATGGGCTTCAGGTAAACTTGGATCCAAGTGCTCAGTCACCAGGTATCATGCTCCATCTCTTGGCTCTGTGTTTTCTGTGTTGGCATTATTCCCAGGTAGACAGACTTTCCATTTACAGTAACCACAATGATCACCAGTAGCTGGGGAAGGCTTATAGTCTACCTATTTAGCAGCTGGGGCTAAAAGACTGACTCTTTATCAATTGTTTCAAAAAAAGTTTCAGGATTGAGTTTTTTGGGTCTGGTCTGGGGCATGTCCCCATCACTGAACCAATTCCTGTAGCCAAGGGATTAGAATTGGCTCTCATAGTCCAGGCTTTGATCAGAGTAAGAGTGACCAACTCATCTGAATTTGCCTGGGACTCTTCTGATATCAGCATTAGAAGTCCCATGCCCCCCAGGAAACCCCTTAGTTTAGGGCAAACTGGGATAGTTGGTTACCTACGGCCTCCATGCTGGAGATGAGGGGAGATGTGGTCAGCCCCAAATGACTCCCATAGATTAAAATTGAAGGGGCACCTGGGTGACTCAGTGGGTTAGGCCTCTGCCTTCTGCTCAGGTCATGACCTCAGGGTCCTGGGATCCGGCTCTCTGCTCGGCAGGGGGCCTGCTTCCCCTTCTCTCTCTGCCTGCCTCTCTGCCTACTTATGATCTCTCTCTCTCTCTGTGTCAAGTGAATAAATAAAATCTTAAAAAAAAAATTGAAAAAAAAGGTGGTTTCCTGGAGGAACCACCAGAAGAAGAGGAAATGAATGCTGGGTGGGTAAAACCAACAAAGAGATGTCTTGTCCATTCACCTTTCTAGATTAGAGCTACCTTGAAGTCAGAGACTGCATCTTACTCATTTTTGTGTCTTCTAAAAAAATCGAGTACATTGCTTTCTACCTAGGAAAGCCTCAAAAGAACTTACACTGTTTCTTTATCACTTTATGAAATACTTGAAAAGTATTCAGAGTGAGTGAGGAATATTTAACACTAGTTCATGATGGATAATACAGAATCGCATTTAACAGGAGCATTCAAAAATAGTTTACAATCTTACTTGATTGAGATTATTAAAATGTAATCTTGCAGAAAATGGGTTGGGTGGAGAGTTATAATTAAACTTTCAAAATCACTGAAATACGATGATCCCTCTCTCCCCCACCCCCGCCACTGTTCTTTCCAATCCCCTTATATTAAAGATAAACCTGGTATTGTGTTTACAGTAACATCTAATATATATTAAAAAGTGAAACTTAAAATACTCTTCTAGTGATATGAAATTTTATTCACTAGTTTCAGTTTTGTTATTTAATCAGACTGAGCAGTGGATAAGAATTGTTTTTCTTTGGGCAGGGTGTAGCTTTTCCTCTGAAACTTTTTTTCTGTAACTTCTAAGTCTGACCCATCCCTTCCAGCAATGAGTTATGCATCCCAATTAGGAGTTTTTAAAAAGAAAGCTACATAAAGAGCTAGGTCTTCGATCTAGAGAACAGGATAAAAATTTTAAAGTATTATATGCTAATGATGAATCTTGTAGTAAGTGGTGAGGAAAAAGGAGAAACTGCCTGTGACACAGTGCTTCCAAACTTGACATTGGCTATGGAGCAAAGACTCTAACTGAAACTACTTTTTGTGAATTTAGCCAAATCAATTCTCTCTGAGGCACAACATGCATTTGTAAATGATAAGTCTAAATTATTGCTCCTAGCTCATTTCAGTCTCTAACACAAAATGGGTTTAAACCTTCTCTATATTTCTAAGATTTATATAAAATTTCTTTTTCAAAAGCTGAGCTGAAAGAACATTATAAATGAATGTTATCATTTTGCCAGCTAAATGAATAATATATATGTCTAAAAATCACTATGGATAGGAAGAATTTATGATACTGTTGTGTTTTGTTTTATTATCATTAAGGTCCTCCAATGAATCTATAGCATGCTTCCTGGTAGAGTTAACTGTACTGATTCCCCCTCCTTCCTATTGAGAAAAGAAGCACAGTTTAGGAAAGACCTCAGCTCAAGATCTGGACCCAATTGATCCCCTGGTAATTCCACATTCTTCGCTGGCTTAGATTTGGGCATATGACCCAAATTTAGTCAAAGTAAGTGAGGGTTGCTGAAGACTTCTGAGACCGAGAAAAGAAATCTAGAAGTCACTTCTGTTGCTCAGTGGAAGTGAAAGATGAATCATATGGTTCCTGTTGCTACTATTATGTTTTCCACTAGAGGAACCAGAAGCCAAGTCTGTTAATAGCCCCTTGGAGATTTAGAAAGAACCCAGTACATGGCAACATTGTTGAGCTGCTAATTCAACCAGTCCCAAATCCTATCCTATCTCCGGTCTTCCTATTTCACGGGATTATAAATAACCTTATTATTTATGCTCATCTGAAACAAGTTTTCAGTTGTGGTTGAAATGGTAAATATTTGAAGAATAACAGAAGCTTGATGTCAAAAGAGCCTCGTGAGTCATTTTGTCCCCCTGTTCTCAACCATATTATCTATAAGAAGGAAACATGACTGGCTAGGACTCCCTGATCTGACCCAGTGACATGGGCAGTGGTCTAGAGGGAGGGAGCCCTTCTCTCTTATGCCCATCCAACTGCTCTCTCCACTACACATCTGACCTTTGTGGAAGTCTGTTTTGTCTACTCTTTAAGCAATCATGCACCTCATGAATGAACAAACAGGCTATGTATAATCATGTGCCCCCCAAAGCCAGAAAATTTAAGTTCCACTAAATTGGACATTACGTAAATTCCCCCAGAACTCTGACTTCTGCTGACCATTGTTCAGGTTGGGGAATGTTATTCTGGCCATAGTGATAATAATCATTAACACTTAACCATGTTTCAGACATTGCACTGAGTACTTCACTTGCTTTCTCTCATTTATTTGACAATATAACCCCAAGAGGCTGGTACTGTAAGAGGGCTGTTTTTGCATATGAGGAATTGGAGGCTCACTAGGTAAGAAACACTGGTCCCAGATAGCTGAGCTACTGAGTGGTAGAGTGAGTATTAAAACTCAGGTCTGGCAGAGTCTAGGGACGGAATTACATGGCTTCTGCCACTCCTTCCAGCTCTGACAACCCACAGATCTAGGATGCCCAATTCACCAATGCACAGGCCAGCCTTGAGAGTTGCAAGTGGAATTAACTTGTGAAGGTACAAACTAATAATCAACAGTATACGGTTGGCCCAAATTGTCTCTGCAGCTGCTTGCAGACTCTGGATTCCCAGCTGATATGGGAAACAAAGGCAAAAGAAAAATTATTAAATTTCCTTACTACATACAGCCTATTGACAAGTCCTTGAAACAGGCAGAGTGACATTCCTCTAGGGACTCAACTGCTTCTAATGTTAATACTTTGAGAAGGGCAAAAGGCAATCCTAGCCCGGAACATCCCCCTGCCCCCACCATCCTGTAAGTCTACTTTAACGTATAAATATTCTTTTGGAAACTTCCTTTATCATCCCCTAAGAATATGGGCCACCGATATACATCTGAAGGGTCTCATGACTAAGGTTTTAGTAGACAGTAATAAAAGACCTTTTCCCAACAATAGCTAGCCTCCTCAAGATCCTGGAAACCTTGCTTCCAAAGTCTTCCTTAGAGACTTATGTTATCCCTAAGCCCCTCCCAACCTGAAAGCATATAATAGGCTCAGGAAGACACTGCAGTTCTTTCTGCCCATGGGTCCTGGTGCTTTTTGTACCAAAGACGGCTGAAGAATTCTTTCTTGGCTGTTGACATCTAAACCTAACATCACCAGCCATGCCTATACTTTAAAGCTCACCCCCAAGATTCAGACCTTAGACCTTGATTTTTCTTTCTTTTTTTTTTAAAGATTTAATTTTTAAGTAATCTCTATACCTAATGTCGGGCTCAAACTCACAACTGCAAGATCCAGAGTCACACAGTCCACTGACTGAGCCAGCCAGGTGCCCCACAGAATTTGATTTCTAAGGTCCACTATTGAAGGTTACTAATCCAGGTACTGGGTTTATATCCAGTAAATCCTCAACACCTGAAAATATTAACATAGGACTAATATTCTTAATTCATCTAATTGCATTCTTTTAAGCAACTGCTGGAGCTACACTACTGATAATGAAAGAAAATATCCCCTTGAATTTTGCATTTTAAAGTGAGGGGAGGCAAGAACCAAGAGCCTCTTAAAAGTTCTGTTAAATTCGATAAACATTTAGCAAGTTCCTTTTCGATTCCAGGTCCTGTATTTGGCACTGCAAATACAAAGAGAAAAAAAAGATACCACCCACTCTTCACCAAGTATGCCTGGATAACCCAAGCGTTAACAAATAAACCTATTTCATCTGGTAATTTCTCTTTCTACTAGTAATTTAAAGATACATTCTTCGGCTCCATTAAGTTTCCAATTAAAGCACAATCCCATATGCATCTGTCCAAAGACATGCCCATTTCTCAGCTGGTTCCCTACTGCAAGGATTTTTTTTTCCGTGTTTCTTATGACTTCACTTGTAAACTGCCTACTATGGAACTTTGGGCGTAAAGGTGCTCACTCTTGCAGTAAAACAGGTACTTTGAGTAGAATCACACCGCATTTCTCTCAAGTCCCTGGGACTGGCTGAAGCTGCTCTAGATTTGTGCTATTTGTGCTGGGCCCTGGTGCGGCCAAAGTCGCTTTTCCTGAGGACACCAAAGTCGCCAGGTGCCTATTAACTAGGAGCGAACTGGGCTTGGCAACAGTTAGATGTCCTTCCCGGACTCGCTGGGTTTCAGGTCTCCTGAAGGGCGTCCAGCCCTAGGATGATAGGAAAGGGGGCGGGGTGGAAGATAGGAACCGACCTCCTCGAGGTCCGATGCGACCCCACCAAAGCCGCTGTCTCCAGGTGGTACCCGACTCTAACCAATCGCAAAGGGGATTACATTTGACTCGGCTCCGCCAGCCAATCGGAGAACGTGTCTCAGCCTCCGTCCCCCGCCGGGGTCCCAGTGGGCTGGCAGCAGGTTCCGCAGTCGCGCGCCGGGCAGCTGCGCACACGCCAGAGCGCCCGCAACAAAGCGGTTCTGGGAGAGGTTGGGGCTGTTACCCGCGGCGGGGGCGCCCGCTATTGCGCAGGCGCCTCAGGAAGATCTCTGCCTCGCGCAGAGATCGGGTCGGCCTCGCCCCCAGGGCCCACGAGCGCCGGGTTCCGCCAGTGCCGAGTTCCGCGCGCCGGCTGCAGCGGGTGAGTGCGAGCCTCTCGCGGCCGGCCTTCCGGAGGGAGATGCCACCCCCTCCTCGGTCGCCTGGGGCTTTGGCACTGGAGGTGGTGAGAAACACCCGGCCCCCGGGGCGTTGGCGGGTCGTCCGCGAAGGGACCCGCAGGCGCCGGGAGAGGGCTGGGCTGGGCGAGGAAGAGGGCGGTGTGGGGGGCGGAAAGAGCAGTTGGCAGGTGGTTTGGGACGGGGTGGCGGGGGGGTGGGGGGCGTGCTGTGAAGGGTGGGGAGGGCGGTGGGCTGACAGCAGCGGAGGGGCGAAGGTGAGCAGGGGTGACAGCGAGGGGAGGCGGGCGGCGGGGTGGGCGTTTGCGTCTGAGTATTAGATCAGAGCTCATGGCAATTACATAATCAAATTTAAGAACTAATTTCCTAGAAAACCAAACAGCAAAAATAACATTTAAGTGCTTTTTATAGGCTGGATACCGTGTTAAGCCCTCGACAAACAATGCTTCCTTTTCTCGGTATAGCAAGCGCGTGAGATCATAGCGTCCCATTATACAGATGAGGAAATTCAAGCTCCGAGGAGTGAGGAGACGTTCCACATTGTACAGCTGGTGACAGGAAGATTCAGGTTTATACTAGGTCTGACCCCAGAGTGGTTTTGCCGAACCGCCAGGTGATCTGCTGGATCTAAGCCTGAGAACTAACTCAGTGTTCTAGGCAGTCAGCTGCTCCTTTTAATGTCATGGATTTCTTTTCTTCCTTTTTTTCCCCCAGAGGTTGTTCCCAGGCTATTTTAAGGAAATTAAGGTCATTTGAAAGCAAAGAGGAAATACTTTATGTATTTTAGATTAGCTACAAAATATAATTTGGGAGAAATTTTGATGAAAATGCAAGAAGTAGGTGAGGAGTTATTTTACTATGTAGAAAGTAAGATGGTGTAGCTGTTTTCAAGATACTAGACAATTTTGTGTGCACTTGAAAATGGGAGAATTATTTAGAATCCCAACATTTTTAGGACTGAGAAAGTCGTCTAAAGAGTAGTTTTTTTCCCCCTTTGGCTAAAGAAAATAATGATCTACAGGAAACCACCGAAATTTCCCATGTCCATAGGCAATGCTATTTTATTTTAAAGCTGTGTAAAAGTTTCATTATAAATATTTGTGAAGTCTTTTTAGATGAGGGCTTTTGTATTATTACAAAGTAGATGGCAAGCTAATGGTGACAAATATCTTTCACCATTTCCTGTAATTGCTGGACTCTCTCAACTTCACTGGGGCTAAGAATGCCAGTGGGAACTGCCTGACATGCATTCCATCCAGGTAAAAAAGTCATCCCAGAGGAGGTAGAACATGTTTTATCCCCTGAATTGAAGATTACTACCTACTGTTTCTGGTTGCTGTTGGGATAATTGGAGTTATTTTACTATGTAGAAAGTAAGGTGGTGTAGCTGTTTTTAAGATACTAGAAAATTTTGTGTGCACTTGAAAATGGGAGAATTATTTAGAATCCCAGTATTTTTAGGACTGAGAATAGGATAGTCTGCTTTTTTTTTTCTTCCCTCCACTATTTTTTTTGTTTGAAAAATTACAGAATTTTTCTCAAAGTTGAGTAATATAACAATTAGTGATTTTGATTCCTTGAAAACTACTTGAGAACTTTTTGCTGGTATTTTGTTTATCAATTAACACCCCCTGTTAGAATGAGACAGAATGCGGTAGACATAGATACATGTGCTGCTAATGAACGTGTTCTGGCAGGAAAAGTTTCGGTAATCATTTGGAGTTGTCACTGGTCTTGTTAACTTGCTGTTACTAGACTTGTAAACTTGTGGGGGGCATGAATTAGTAAGTGCATAGTAAAGCTACTAAATTGTTTTCTGAGCTTGGCCTATCACTGGACTTTAGCCCTGTCATATGTAAAAAGAAGGGGTTGGCCTAAATTTTTTCTAATTATTTTAGGGTTGCACAATAATAGTATTCTGCCTGTTATAGTACAGACTTTTTCCTAACATAACAGCTTTGTAACTAGCATTGATAAAAAGAAACTAAATTTGATGACCTGTTCTGTAACGCTATATATAGATGTGTGTGTGTGTGTGTGTGTGTGTGTGTGTGTGTGTATCTTGTCACAAACACCAAAGCTAACTCTGGGAGAAGTTAGATCTGCTCACAGTTAATTGCCCATTGACTAAATGTGAGCTTAAGTTCTGGGATCGTTCTGATTTCAGAGCCTATAATCTTTCCGTTCTGTCTGTGCCTTGAAGCCTGGAGACAAGGATCCTAACAGTGTGCTAATGCATTCCTGAACCACAGAATAAATAGCACATATATTTGAACATAATTTTCATTCAAGATTTAGGGAAGAAAGATTTTGATTTATACGTATTTTGAGAGAGGGTCAGACACAGGTTTTTATTTTGTTATTGTTTTTGCATTTGGAAGGTGTTATAAAACACTTTCATGTTAAAACACCCAAGCCTATTATGGAATACAAATGTTACATAATTTGGGTCATAAATTGAGACATTAGAGATGTTTCCTGTTTTATGGCAGGGCATTTCAGATGGTTTTAAGATTACAATTTCATTCCCTCTTTTTGTTTTTAATAACTTTATTGAGATATAATTCACACTCTATCCAGTTCACTCACCTAAGTGAACATTAGGGAGTCATAGAACCATCACCACAGTCAATATGAGAACATTTTCATCGCCCCAGAAACAAACCACATACCATTGGAATTTACTCCCCATTTCCCTCCAACCCTTTGCGCCAGACACCACCAATGTACTTCCATCTCTAATTAATTTGCCTGTCTTAGGCATAACTAAAGAGTTATAGAATAAGAGATCTTTAGTGATTGATTGCCTTCTTTCACTTAGTGTAATGCATCAAGGTTTATCCACTTATAGTGTCTGTTAGCACTTTATTCCTTTTTCTTGTCAAATAATATTCCGTGCTCTGGGTAGATCACATTTTATTTGTCCATTTTTCATCACCTGATGGGCGTTTGAGTTGTTTCCACTTCTTGGCCCTTATAAAATGCTGCTGTGAACATTTGTGTACAAGTTTTATTTAATGTGAGCATCTGTTTTAATTTCTTTTGGACATATACCTAGTAGTTGAATTTCTAGGTATTATGGTGACTCTGTTTAAACTTTTAAAGAACTGCCAGAATGTTTTCCAGGTGGCTCTCCCATTTTACATTCTCACCAGCACTGGTATAAATGTTTCAGTTTCTTTATATTCTCGCTAACTCTTGTTATTATCAGTCTTTTTTATTCTATCATCCTAGTGGGTCTGACGTGTTATTTCATTATGGTTTTCATTTACATTTCCCTGATGGTATTGAACGTCTTTTTGTGGCCTCATTTGCCACCTTTATATCTTTGGAGAAATGTCTTTTCAGATCCTTTGCTCATTTTTTTAATTGAATTGTTTGACTTTTTAAGTTGTTACAATTTTTATACTAATTATAAATCATTCATCAGATGATTTTCAAATATTTTCTCATGTTCTGTGGGTTGTCTTTTCTCCTTTTTTCATGGTATCCTTTAAAGCACAAAAGTTTTTAGTCTCAATGAAGTCCAATTTTATTTATTTATTTATTTATTTTTGGTGCTGGACCTAAGAAGGCTTTGCCTAACTCAAGGTCATGAAGATTTACTCCCATATTTTCTTCTAGGAGTTTTATAGTTTTAGCTCTAAATTTTGGCCCATGAGCCATTTGTAATTAATTTTGGTGTGTGGTGTGAGATGAGGGGTCCAAATTCATTCTCTGGCATGTGGATATCTGGCTGTCCAGGCACCATTTGTTGAATTGGCTTTGCACTCTGCTGTTCTTAGAGATAACTGTTGAAAAAGGTTTGGACATATATGATATTCCATTTGTAGTAATTCCTCAAAGGGCTTAGTGTTAGAAACAAGACTTTTTGGTGTATGGCTCTCAAACACAGCGTTACAAAGAAGTTTTGGTGTTCTAGAACAGAGTTCATTCACCCTTGTCTTTGTTCTTTCAGGATGACAGCCTGATTCAGTATTCTGATTATTTATGCCCCTATTGTGAGTATGACAGATTTGAAAAGTGTAAAGCCCTCGTCCCATGATGCATGGCATATACATACATTTTTGTAGTATAATCTTAGTTATATTAGCTATGTATTGAATGATACTAAAAAAATAACCTAAGAGAATGTTTGAGCCAGACTTCATGCACAGGAGGTAACTTCAGGGTGTTTGGAAGCACAAACTACTACTGAAGAGCTCTTAGAGATCACCTATAGGTCACCCAGATAAAGCCCTATTGCCTTTTACATGTCTTTGTGATACATTTGAGGCAGATGGTGATGGTGAAATATGGTAAAAGGAAAGCACGGTTGGCAATGATTTTCTGTAACCATTTCACAGTAATGCGCATGTGGGCTGGGCCTGGATACTGCAGGGGCTTGACTGCCAGGCCAAAGTGTTTGTATAGGCAGGGGACTCTTGGAACTTCTTTTTTTAGAGGAGTGTTATGAACAGAGGTACACGGGGGAAGAGTAAGTTGGCAGCAGATATTGGGTAAGAAAGGGGAGGGTGGATAAGGTGGGAAGGTCAGTTAAGAGACAGGAGGAATTAAGGGCTTTTAGGAGTCTGGCTATGGGGGGGGCGCCTGGGTGGCTCAGTGGGTTTAAGCCTCTGCCTTCGGCTCAGGTCATGATCTCAGGGTGCTGGGATCGAGCCCCACATCGGGCTCTCTTCTCAGTGGGGAGCCTGCTTCCTCCTCTCTCTCTCTGCCTGCCTCTCTGCCTATTTGTGATCTCTCTCTATCAAATAAATTAAAAAAAAAAAAAAGAAGAAGAAGTCTGGCCATGGTAGAGATGGAAAGAATGGGGAGCTGTTCAAAATGCAGGTTCCTGGTTTCCACTCTGCTCTGCTTCGACTCTACTCTGACAGAGTCAGAATTTCCTAGGTGTGAAGACTGGGCCGCCACACTTCCAACAGGCTCCCCTCGGTGATTCTTCTGTCTGCCGTGCTGCAGGAGATGATTTGCAACTAGAAGCGAGGAGGCTGGTGGTGAGGGGCTTCCTCAGGGCAGCTCCAGTGCCCGTCTTAAAGGCTGGGGAATGGAGGAAAGGAGAAGTCTGGAGCTGCAGAGAACGCGTTCAGTTTGACCTACCTCAGACCTGCCTCGCCCGCGGACTAGTTTGTGTGGCGGCATTGGCGGGGAAGGTGCGCGGGTTACTGCGGGACCAGGGCAGTACCTGAGACCCTGTACTCAGGGCCGGGGGCGTATCTTTTAGCTGCGGAACCGCCGACGTGCTGTTTCAGTGGGCTCCTGCTGGAGACCCGTACTTGTGTCTGGGAAGGTAGCTGTACCCAGAGAGAAGACGGGGGTCTGCTCCCTCCAAGCTCTCCCGGAGACCGGCGTGGCCTCCGCACAAGCTCTCGGGGTGCTGGGGCCCGAGTGTGGCTGAACTCACACCGACCCACTGAGGCCGGAGGTGAGTTGTGCCTGAACACGAGGTCGGGGCACCGAACGTGGAGCGAGAAGTGCCGCTCTCTGTCTCGGTTCTGGAGACTGTGTCTGGACGGTGTGTCTCGGTACCAAACAGCCCGGTCACTCTTCTCTTCCGAGAGCTGATTCGGTGTGTCCTTCCTTCCTGTTTGGGGTTTCGTGGATGGCATCGGCGGCAGGTGGCGCACGCACCACACTCAGAAGGCAGCTCAAGTCGGGCTAAAGCGGCCAGCTCTGCAGACCTGAAGACCCTCGCAGACAAGTTTCTGTGCCTCTGGTCTTCCCAGTTTCAAGTTCCTGGTTCTAAGACGGTCGCAGCTTCAGTCAACAGATGTGTGAATGACCGCGCACACACAGATCGTCTAGCCGGCATGTTTGAAGCAAAGAAGGTCTCCGCCTTCCGATAATTGTGGTTTAGTTGGGAGAAAGAACAACACACGATAAGTGGCTCATGCACTTGATCATCATGTCAGTTAGCTCGCGGCCACTTCGGCCTGGACCTCGGGGTTCAACCCCCCCCCCCCGCCCCCCGCGGCCATACCTTGGCTCTTCTTCCTCTGGAATAACTCACTCACCTCACTCCCACTCCCTTGCAGCTTCCCTCAGAAGCTCTAGTCCAGAAACCTCTCTACTTCATGATCCTGTAGCAGTTTGAGCTTAGACGCCACAGTTCAGGTTTTAGTCACTCCCTAGTCAGGATCGTCAGCTTCCTTCACTGTACTTCAGTTTCTCACAGAGTCTCAAGTGCAAGCACGATCAGCTGCCTGTTTTGTTCACGCCCGTGCCAGGGCCTCTGAATTGCTAGAGAAAAGCAGTCAACGGTGTCACTAGAAATTCATGACACCTGCTGTCAACTTTGACCCCCTCTCCTACTGTTACCCTGTACTCTCTCCCATTCTCCATGTTGGCCATTTCAGACATTCTCTGTTTCTCAAACCTGAGAACCTTTTGCCATCCTACTCCCTCTCAGTAATTGCCCCTACCTTTTGCAGCACAGAGAAGGCAGCTCCCTTCATCTCCAACCCTCAGACCTGTTAGCTTACCTAGCTTTAGGTAGGTAAAGCTTCTCTTCTATTCCAGTGGAAGAGATATCCTGTCCAACTGAAGTGGATCATCCTACTTAAATCACCTATCCCGTTTTCTGAAGGACCAAAGATGATAGAGACTAAAGACAGATTTATTTTGGGAAAGCTGGGTTTTTTTGTTTGTTTTTGGTTTTGGGTTTTTTTGTTTTGTTTTGTTTTTTATAATCAGTGGGTTGTCCAAAAAGAAAAAAGAAGAAAATCAGAGCGAGCTCTGAGCCTGGAGTATTAGGTAGAATAGTTATGTCCTTGATAGTAAAGAGGAAGTTTAAGGAATATGGTGAACTTCTCAACAGCTGTTGGAATTTTTTCAGAAGTCACTGTGGCAGCCAAGCCCCTGTAGGCTTTGTTTGTCAACCTCCTGTAAATACTGGGAATGTATAGATTGAGGTGGGATCTTTTTCTCAGGTAATATTTATTTCTTACCCCCCTTTTCCATGCCAGTATCTTCAACAGGAGTTGGTGGTAAGTCAGCGTGGTAGAATTTCCACCACCTATTTCTGTGGTGTAAAAAGAACATAGGTTA
>PISX010026856.1:0-23798 GCA_004024625.1 Mellivora capensis | reverse complement strand
AGAAGGGCCATCTGTACCCCAATGTTTATAGCAGCAATGGCCATGGTCGCCAAACTGTGGAAAGAACCAAGATGCCCTTCAACAGACGAATGGATAAAGAAGATGTGGTCCATATACACTATGGAGTATTATGCCTCCATCAGAAAGGATGAATACCCGACTTTTGTAGCAACATGGACGGGACTGGAAGAGATTATGCGGAGTGAAATAAGTCAAGCAGAGAGAGTCAACTATCATATGGTTTCACTTATTTGTGGAACATAAGAAATAACACGGAGGACATGGGGAGATGGAGAGGAGAAGGGAGTTGAGGGAAATTGGGGGGGAGATGAACCATGAGAGACCATGGACTCTGAAAAATAACCTGAGGGTTTTGAAGGGGCAGGGGGTGGGAGGCGGGGGAGCCTGGTGGTGTGTATTGTGGAGGGCACGCATTGCATGGAGCACTGGGTGTGGTGTAAAACTATGAATTCTGTTACGCTGAAAAGAAATTAAAAAAAAAAACAAAAACAAAAAACAAAAAAAAATAAAAAAAAAAACAATTGGTGAAGCATTTCCCATGGAACAAGAATTGAGGAGTGATTTTTTGAAGATGAATACAAACTGACATTTCTCCAGGGGTCAGTTTCTCTTTTGAATCTAGTTATTTATTATCTGAAGGCTTCCCAAGGAGTTGCAAACATTGCAAAGTTAGTAGCAAATGAAATAACTTTGATATAATTAATGAAGAAAATATATCCCAAATAAAACATTAGGGCAGATGAGGAAAGAAAAACAAAACAAAACTGAATTTTCTATATTTCTTGCTAGTTTAGGTATCACTAATCTAAGCCTAAATTGCCATGTCAATAAAATGCCTTTCTTTTCTTCATATTAGTCATTATATATTATTATGGCCCAGTGACTCTGTTTCCTCACATTATTTAAGAAACAGAATGCATTTAGATTAAATACGAATTTTTGCTGTTGCTCCTGAGGTAATACATGCAAGCATTTGCCCCTTCTCACTGCACTTAGGGAAGTGAATGTATCAGATATAGAGTATTATCTGAGTAAAGGCTTCATACATCTGGAGAAGCATAGAGCAGAACCACAAACACTAAGAGCTTCTTCAGATGATAGCCTTCAACATATAGAGAAGTCAATAGACTTCTCTATGAAAACCTCAGGAAAACCTCTATGTACAACAGGACATATGAGGAAGTTGGTGGCAATATCATCAAAAATGATGTAGTTAGAACGTAGTTAGAACTGGATTTCATGGTCCGCAAATTAACCGAGTCATTAAAAGGTAGACTTACCAGGATGCTTTTTCACAATCATTATCTTTAGATACGCATTTAGTTTTATGAGCCAATCAGAATGATCTCTCATCTCCAAATAACCAGTGTCTTCTAATGTTCTAAAAACAAAAAACAAAACAAAACAAAAAAAACAGCCACTCTTCTGCGTCTTACTGAGAGGTTTGCTGTGCGCTTAATTGGAGGTGCAGTATAATAAAATCACTTCACCAGATGACTTACCACCTTCTGCCCCTTTTTTTGAAGGTACACATGCCAAATGCGCCTAAATTCTGTCCATGGCACATGGCCTTGCAAACTGTAAACCTACCTAAAAGAAAATATTTGAGCCCAATTTATAACTACACCTTAAAGAATACTGCTGTTTATCTCCTCTCCTTCCCCCCACCCATGCTTTCATGTGTTTTGAAGATTCAGATTCTCAGTATTCTTCCAAAGGGTTGAGAATTATTTGAGGCTGCCTAATAGGAGGTATTCAAACAAGATACATATATATATTTTTTAAATCATGGGTTTTGTATCATACAGGGACCAACTGCACTACCTCTCTTGGGAAAGGATACTTTTCTGTAACATTTAGCTAGTGTGCTACATATCTGCCAACAACGCAGCTAAAAAGTCTTACTCTCAAGGGAAGGAAAGAGAGAAAGAGAGAGAAAGAGTCATTTCCAGTCAAGCATCATTAAATTTTCTACCTTGAGATTGTCAAGACCGTGCTACAATGATCAATTACATATAGCAAATCACCTTTACCATACTCTGTATGGTATGAGTTTTATAGCTCCTAAGTCATCATTTGTTGTTGTTGTTACACTGTCAAATGTCCATTTATTATTAAGATGGCATTAGCAATGTATTCAGACGTTGTGGATAATTAAGTACAATGGAGATTGAAATTGGAAGTGGAAAACATTCAAACCAAGATCTTAGTCCGAGTATTGTGGAAATGGCTTGATCTGAGTATCTGAGGGCCAATATCCCCTGAACGGTCATATTAGTGTCCCACGTTGATTAACATTTCCTAAAAACTTAATCCCATCAGAAATCTTAAGGTAGAGGGGAGCTTAATTGTCTCTTGAAGGTCTGATACCTTTCACCTGCACATAAGACAGCCATGATGATTTTCTTTTAAACCAGCAAGAGGGACAGAGAAAGAAAATCAGCCAGAAGTATCTGTCGGCCAGATCCCTTAATGTTCGTTTCAAAAGTCACAGATTACAGTTTAAAATGGAAGTCCCCTTTTGAACAAAGAAGGAGAGGTTATAAGAAAATATAGTTTGCCATTATTGATGTACAAAGCCAGCTCTGATTGCCTCTGTCCTGTAGCTCCCCCACATGCACCACTTGGATATTGCCTAAATCTCTGGAAATGAGAAAGGAGCTTCTGCCAGAGCACTCCCCGCTGCGGCTCTGAGAACCCAGCTCACCGAGCATCACATCCAACCTGTTTTTCTCATTGCATGTACTTTATGGACTGCTTGTCAGGTGGTCTCTATGTGGTTTGCTCAGCTAATCCTAGAATCATGTAAAAGTCATACAAATTATAATTTAAGAAAAGGAAATAAAGTCAATTAACCATTGATTGTTCTTTCCTCTTATCCCAGAACCTGGTAAGAGCATCCAAGTGTAATGATTGTGAACTCAAAGAATTTCTGTCTCACTGCACTTTATCTCTGCTGGTAATGAAGTTAGTGGTTTCAACTTTAGTCTCTCTGTCTTTCTCTTTCTCTCTCTCTTTCTGTCTTTCCAAAGGCCACCTCCATGAGAGACAAAGGGTAATTACGCTGTTTTAGCCCAATAGTCAGCCTTCTTTCTGTCCTTACCCCTTAGTAAATGAGGGAACGCATTAAAGAAACAGAAGCAGGCTATTTATAGAGCGAAATTTAAAATTTCACTTGAAAAAGTGTCAATATAAAGAATAGAGCTGACCTGAGTTTTATGAATATAATCATTTCCTGATCATCTGTTGCTAATAACAGAGTAGTGTTTCTACTTTATCTCCTAGTTTGTCCCAGTGGATGACTACCTCCTATAGCCGGACCCTTCTCTCTTTGGGTTGCAGAATAATATTAACTTGTTTGAAACACCCCGCTCTTAGACTGTTAAGGGATATGGGACGTTTCCTCTGGTATTCTGTGCTGGACACGGGCGGAGAGGGCTTGAGAAGCCTTTGCATTTATATAGATTTCTGTAGCCCCTTTTCTTCTGTATGTCACTATTCATTCCTAAGCGTATTCATCTACATTTTGTTAATTGTGATTTAAAATTCCATCTTAAAAGATGTACATCTATACTACAGTAATTTTGAAGGCAAGCGTTATTTCATTGGGTTGTCACTCTTTCCAGAAATCAAACCCTCTCTGTCACATATAAATAGATTGCTTGATATACATGCAATATCCTGTTGGTGTCATGCACTCTTTTCTTTAATCTGACTGACATGGCACATAATAAAATGCTCACTTCAATATATGTCTGTTGCATTTTGCCTAATTCTGGGCTTAGTTTAATATTAGTCATGAATATTTCCTCCAACTAGATGGGAATTTGAATCTATGTAAGGCACAGTTTATGTTCATGCTAAAGCACAAGCTTCAACCTTATTTTTTATTGCTGACTCCGTTTGTGATGAATTAAGTCATCTCAAGGAAAGACCTGAAAGCAACAGGGACCAGAACTGTTATCTTTATCCACGAGTCAGATGCAGGGCGAGGAGGTGTGCTTTACTTTCCCTGAGCCTCAGAGCCTAGAGTTGGAGGGAGCTGCTCGGTGGGAGGGAAATAACAACAGATGAAACCACATTATATCTCTGGACTCCTTTTAGGCTAAGAAGCCACAGTAGACTCTAATGCCAAGATAACGTTATATTTATTTTATATTCCTTTCTATCATAAGTAGGGACGAGTTCATCATCATTTCTTATTTGTTTTTTACATATCAAATTTAATTAATGGTAGAAGAAAAGTCATTACAGTGATACGTATGTGAGTGTGTGCATCAATGTACACATGTCCCCACACCCAAAACATGTAAACATGCACATTTGTGTAAGCAGATGCAGCGGTGCCAATGGGATTTTATCAATTTAGTTTCTAATAACTTGAGAAAGTTTTCTTACTGGATTAAAATGATTGTAAAATATTTTGAAATTTTACTTGACCCTCTCAAATTTATCAAGAAAAACAATTCATGCTTCTTTTCTCTGTTACCTTCTATTTCATAAATGTGTATCATGAGTTAACAGCTATAATAGTGGGTTAATATTCCTTATTTTTTTGCATCCTCTGTCTCAAGATGGCAATGCCATATTTAATATGAGAATCCACAGGTCAGTTGGCTTGTATATGGGGCTGTGATATTCCTACGCAGGGAGAGTCTCTAAACAGAAAGATACCTAAATAGAAAGCTATCCAGTAAAAAATCCCATTATAAAGTGACTTTCTATCATAAGGATTTAAAAATCTTACAGGGCAAAACATGTTCTTCATGAGCACCATAATGTACATTAAATGTTCCTCTGCAAATAACAAAGAGAGGTTTCAAAGAGTGCTTCCCACCTCCTCTAAAATTAGAACGGATTTTTTGTGTTTGTGTCACTCTATCTAGTGTTTGTATGGATATATGTATGTATCTGTCTTGCTTCTGGACACTTCTCCTCTCCTTAGCAGTTTTGCTGTTGTATATTTTTTCGTGTGGCTCTTTGAGATATTTTGTTTCATGAGTCTATATTGGAAACAGAAATTTACACCATTTCTACAAAGAAAGAGAGCACACATTGTTTGTACGATGGGCAGCGTGGACTCCCAATGGATGGAGACAATAGATAAAATGAACTACTGGCTAAAACAGATTAGATGCCAAACTCAGTTAGTCCTTGCCTAATTCTATAAAAGTATGTCAGTTAGGGACTTACTTGACCTAAGGAAAAAGCAAATCTCGAAACAATATCCGAGCTGATTACTTATTCAAACTGATTATGCTGCCGCCACTGCTCTGTTGAAACAAAATACAGTCATGTAAATCTAGCCCATTCCTTTGGCCAGCCTGCATAGAGAAACTGCCATTACAAGGTATTTTATTCAATGACACCGGCAACATAGAGCAGATTAATTACAAAACGGAACAGTGAAACAGAAATTATATCCTAGTTACAGCCATTTTCGGTAAGAATTTTGCATTGTCGTCATTGAGCGCTTCTGCTATGCTTGAAGAGCTTCGTGACACGATTGTTCTGAAAATCTTAGGATCGTCTACAGCCATTAACTTAATACCGTGAGTTTTATTAGATAATTACTTCTGTCACCTAAATGCTAGAAGATGGGACAGAGATAAAAAGTCAAATATTGGGGAGACAGTGCAAAACTGATACCCAGGAGTCCGAGTAACCAGGTCCCGGTGCAAGAAACATTGACCCCCTACGCTGGAATCCCTGCTCTGCGGGTAGATGCTATCACGCTCAAATCAGACGATCCAAAGGGGAGGAGAGCCAAGTTTAGAATTGGAAATGGTCCTTCACAGAACGATGCTGGGTCAAGTACGGCATGCTCACCAGCGTGAGTATGGAGTATAATATAGCAACTTGTATTTTGAAAAGCCAGGCACAGTCTCAGGTAAGCCTATTGTTCCCCAAAGGCCGTTCACAGTTACTGTTAACACACTTCCCGGCTTTCACCAGAGCCTTCAGGAGCTGTGACAGTGCTTGCAAATGGGATGCTCACGACCAGTCTGTCTGCCTCTCAAGCATGTCAGGAAAGCCGGACACTATTAATAATACTAATGGAGAGATTATCTTTAGCTCTGATTTTTTTTTCTCCTTTGAAAATAAAAGTGGGAGGTTTGTTTTAACACCCTGCCCTTTTCATAAAGGTTGTGGGAAGCAATTGAGCCTCTCCGCAGAAGCCTTCCTTTTCAAGTTTCCGCTTAATTAAAACACTGCATTTACTTGGTTATGAGTGAACTCTTCATGAGGATATTTTGGAGCGATAAAACACAATGGCAATAAAATTAGCAGTAACCCTTTGTCAGAAGAAGAGCATATTTGTTCGACTGTATGGACAAAGGGACAATTATATACTTTTAAATGACCCATTAAAGAGGCAACGCTGTGCCCGGGATTCCTTATTACAAACGTATCTTCGGCCAGGATACCATAAAGTCTGTAGAATAGCCAATTAGATAGAATTAATGCACAAATTTCTGCAGAAAAATATGTAAGCAAAATACTTAAAACCATTCAGGAGTGGGCAAAATTAAGTTGCTAAGACAAAATAAATAACCTGGTGCTTTGCTACACCGCTGTGGACCTCCGCTAAGCGGATAGGTTGTGCTCAACATAAACATGTTAAGTCCATGACAGAGGAGACACTACTCAAAAACGAAGGTCCTTTTTAAAAATACATTCCCCAAGTGCTCCATCCCAATTTCAATTAAGTCTTGAAGATGGAAATATTTTTCATATTTTCATGAAACCGGCCATTACACAGGATACATATTTCAAGAATTTCATACTTTTTTGGCAGACCCACCTCCCTGAGCCCTTACAGTAAAGCTCACGATCCCCACTGCACAAGAGCCATTTCATGCCCTTTCTCTCCTTTATTCTTTTTAAAGCTAGTTAAAACAAGTCATTTTATAAGACCAAAGTAGGAAGGTCAAATTGTTTTCCTTTATCTGGAATGGTTGCTGAACCCTGGTGTTTGTCTTCTACCCACGTTGGCATTCTGCCTGCCTTTCTCTTTTGTCATGGATTTTCAGCTATAAAGTGTGTTCGTCTTTAAAACTAAGCCTCCCTATGTCATATGTGCAACCCTGCTCCATACAACCCAACACAACTTATCACACACTGACAGCTAATATTTAAAAGAGAACACACACGTATTTTGAGGTTTGATAACTGCTATCAATCTCGATAATGGGTATCCAATCCAAAATTGTGACAGATATCTAGTGGATTGAGCATCTACCATGAGCAGCTAATGCTGAAGTAAATGAATCAGTGAGGCAGCTACTTCACACCTATAATTAAAAACAAAACAAATAAATGCCACACAAATAAGGAAGCCAGAGAGAGCTATGTCAGAGCTGCAAAATGCACCAAAGGGTGAAACGTACGGATACCGGTTTCTGATTTAGCTTTCTTGTCCTTTGATTTGCTTAAAATAGAATAGTGTGAGTTTTTTCTAAAGATTTTTTTTAATGGTTAAAATTTCAGGATTTCCAGTTCAATTTGTCATTGCACCTTGTTTTCACAGGAACTGCCAGCAGAGATATAGTGGGCCCTGAAACAGCATGACTTTGATGCTTAGAAAATGCTCTCTTTTAACAAAGTAAATCAAGGTACAGTGACCTCCAAAAGCCAAATTGCAGTACAGAGCATAATGGGTAATGGTATGTAAATTGCCATGCGTGCAATTGGGATGTCATTACAGCCAGACCAAATGGTGGTAGCTAATGACCTCGACATTTGATTTCTAGGTGCATTTTATTTTATTTTTTCCTGATTTGAAAATATATCTGTCCAAGACAGTAGCTTTAGCACACTGATGAGCCTGAATAAAGAGTGCAAATTTCTCTACAGTGACTATTGTGCCATAAATCAACCGAATTTAAAGATAGTAACTGAGTAACCCTCAAATCACCCTCATGGATATATATAATTTGTATGATATTAATACTCATTTTCAACTTGAAAATAAATTTCCTTATAAAATTGTCCTCCTAAGGAAAATATGGGGCATAAATATTTGGTTTTGGCCTTGAAATTATTTAGGCACAGAAAAGAGAAATGCGTATATGAATAAATATGCGTGTTCTGGCCTCAGAATGTCCATCCCACATTTACTAGTAAATTATTTGGGGATTGAAAGGACTGTACTGTGTATCCTTAATAGACATTTGTTCTAGGAAGTTCAGTTATTGAATATTGTGGCATCATTTCTGTACTGCAAATGAGTTTCACTGTACAGCTAGTACGTTTTTGTTGAGGTGAAAATAAAATGAAAATGTTTCACTATGAAGTCTTCCCATAACTCTAGTTAGGATTTTAAAAATAAATCATAACAAGAGCTCCAAGAAAATATTTATTGCTCTTTCCAAGCATTAGGAGAAATGCTTGCTCTGGACCTGTCATTCAGAGCTAATCAAGATACTGCTGTTCAGACATTGCTAGAAGAATCACTAAAGCATTGTTGAGAATAACAGACCTGAAGAAAAGATCCAATTGTCTCTTAATTTATTAACAATTTAAAGTATTTAGAACTGACTGATATAAAGACGCACAAAGTAATTTTTATTGTGCTGAATTCTAGGGAAGTTCAAAATGGTTTTAAATTACTTTTTTGTTAAGTTACATGATTTCTTAAATGATCAGATTACTTAGGTCACACTGGACCACATCCCCAAAAATGACATTGTGATTCGTGTTGATTATCCAAAAATCTGTGTTTTTATGTTTCTGCCATATAAGTACTTTTTCAGAAATCGAGGTCCTAGAGGAAATATGCATACATGTATAGATACACACACACACACACACACATACTCTCTCTCTCTCCCCATATATATATATATATATATATATATATATATATATATCCATTTTAAGTATTCTTGCTTTTATTTTATTGCAGGTAATCAAATTCCTTACGAGGTCAACAAAAATACTACTAAGGTGTTTTTTTTTTCTTGTTAAATTGTCATTGGAGCAAAATGTTAACTTTCTTTTTTAATAATTGCAATCCATAGGTAAAATTTTATAGATGGAAGATGTCCATATTCTATACTGATTTCTATGCCTCATGTATGCTCACTTGGATTTATTTTATATCCCATTATTGGTTTAGTTCAAGACAAAATAAATTAAACAATGAATAGACTACAGATATTTCCCATGGGGTAAGGGCACTTGATTTTATTTTCCCCTCTTCCTACATAATATTGCAATAAGTGTCTTTTGAAACTTATGGCAAGCAGTCCATGTTACTGCTCTTTCTTTTATTCCCAAATACAGCATATGCATAGGTAGTGTTGGACATGAAGACTTTTTCATTAAACATGTTTGCACATTAAAATTACTTGGGTAAAATTTTAAACACATTTTGGTTAACATAACCCATGTGTATTTCTGCAGCACAGATAATCCCCCTGCACACTCTCTCGGAAAGACTGTAACAAAGGAGCAGCAATACAAACCAGAGAACAATTCTGCTTGATTTTCCTTTGCAGTCATTTTATCAGGGACCAGGAATATTCCGCAGTGGTGCCCAGATGAAGGCTGCATGCATTCCCGAGCATTGCATTGTAGAAGAAAATGAAAAACCTAATAGCATTTTGACGTATTCCAGTTAGGTTTTCCATTAAGAGAAAAAGGTGATATGTTCACACCATTTGTCAGGAAAAGAAGAAATGAAGAAAATGTTGACAATTTCATTACACTCTGGTTATGGGGTGATCTGAACTTACCTATTACAAGATAAAAAAAAAAACTATTCTAGATATTATTAGTCGAAACATTATTGTTTATAGTTACTTTAACATGTGCCACAACTATAGAGTTGATATAACTGTATATGCTCAGATTTAAAAGGAGATATTTTATATCATTTACAACCTTGCTTAAAAATGTGTATCCTTCTGAATGCCAGAGTGTCACACCAAGTCACGCGTTGCCAGACATTTCACTGATAAATCCAGCCCTGAAAAGAGGATGTACAGATACTATAAAAATGCTTCTAAGTATATCATTCTTTTCTTGACCTATGTATTTATTCAGAAGATATTTTCCCCATTTCTCATATTTTTTTGCTTGTATTATTGACTATAGGACTCCCGGATTTTCTGCTGAGAATATTTCCCTAGGGAGAACAGCTGCTGTCCATTTAAAATCAAAGTTAAAAAACTGAACATTTTTTCTAGGGTGCCAGAGAGACAAGTGTGCATTCAATCTGTTCAACTAGAAATTGAGGATCACACACAAAGATTTAGCTTTATTTATACTTCCTTGATTGATTATCATTAGCTGAAACATTAAGGCACTTCACAGGAAAGCACATTTGTTGCATATATGCTAAAGTGTATTTACTAAAATATTATTTAGTTCTGTGGTGTAGATTTTAAAATACCAGAAGCATAAAGCTGCATAAACATAAGAACTTTTTATCTCATTTTTAGTAAATTGGCTAAGTGCTTTTACCTGAGGATAGCCAAGCATAATAGTCATCTCTCTCTCTCTCTCTCTTTCTCTCACACACACACACACACACACATAATGTCTAACAAATATTGCAGCATACGTGTACGAGGCCTGGAGCTCTGACTGGTGCAGAGAGCACAGAATGGTCTAGATGTATGACAACTAGCAAGAAGAGGCTGCGAGGTGGCCGGGAAAGAGCGGGGATGAAAAGAGGCATCAGAGGATGAGGCCTGGCAGGAAACTCGGGTGACACCGAGCTAACCTCCCTACCAGAAGGGACTGTTGTATTCGCTAGCACCAATATTATCTTCTTTTCATCACATTCGTGTGGCAAATCATGTTCGCGTATTTACGTTGTATTGGGTACTCACGTGCTAAGAGCAATTACCAGACTTCGTGGATTTCCTATCAAGAGGGGAACTCGGAAGGCCACCTGGCTCATTTGTAGCGTTGAGGTGGGCTTCATGAGCCCCAGTCAGAAACCACGTTCTCTGTGCCCAAAGGGGAGGTTCTGAAATAAACCATGTCTTGTTTTCTGACCAGTTGTGGAATGAGTTTTAAAATATTAACTTGGTCCCACATTAAGACATCATTATTTCAAGTTAGCATCAATTAACAGCATTATATCATACCAGTTTAAAAACATATTAGCTACATAGAAAGTAGGAAGTTCAAATTTTTGAGACTGTGACAGGAATAATATGCACCCCATATGTAAATTCAGTCCCTTGCTCCACATCATAAGGGTGGTAAATGTTGATGCACGTCTTGTCTTCCAGTTAAGCTGACCAGATTTCTGATCCTGGCCAGTACATTTCATTTCCTCCCAGGGTACGATCTGCTTTCATTTCCTCCCATGGTACGATCTGCATTCCAATTTGCGAAAATGTAAACAAGCTTAGAAAAATTACCTTTTTCTAATAAACAATTATAACGAAGCATCTATGGCAAAACTTATTTAAATATCTCTTAAATGTCTTCAACTAATGTCTGTGACATTCTTTTTTGTTTTTTGTTTTTACCTCTCTTTTTGTTCGAGTTTGCGTGAGAGTCAAGTGAAGCAATTAGAAGAAAACAAAAAAGGAGGAGAGTAGGCAAATGAAAGGAAGTTGGCATAAAGAAAGTCAAAGGGCAAATATTTATCACACCTTAGCATCATTGATGTGGTGGGAGACAGAGTCTATCAGGCTCCATGACCTGACTTGAGAATTTTAATGTGCCCCTTTTTCCAAAACCTTTAGCTAAAGGAACTAAAATATTGCACAGTCAGGACAAAATCCCATCATTGTGACAACCTCTCCACTGTCCTTTCCTCGTTTCTTGGCTGGATTTTGGGGGCTCTTATTATTTCAAAAGTTAGGTTGTGGGAGTCTCAATCGTTAATTTGAACATCTGTTTAATTTATAGCACTTTTTGTTGAACCTGCTATGGTGCAAAGCTGCACTTGAACAAAGAGCCTTGGAAATAATTGTTAAATCCAGTGCTATTGCAAAAAGCTTGCTTTCAGACTATTCTAACTCTTGAAGCAAAGAAAGTAGTGAGAAAAAGCTAATCAGCGAGTTCTCACAATTTGTGATTTTTTCTCAGAAAATAGATTTATCATTGTTCTGATCTCAAACAGAGAGTCAGGGAAACAGAAGAAAAGAGATAGATACAGAGAAATGACACGTCTTAGAAATCCTTTCTGCAGAGAGAAATAAACAGCTAGTTCAAGCAAACTAACTCCACTTTTGAGAATAAAATATGAGATCTAAACGTGGTCCATGACCTTACCAAGGATGTGTCATTGCACATGGGTAGTCTTCAGAGCTTTCTAGCTTCTGGCCTTTGTCCCATCCATGGACAAAGCGAAAGTGCTTTAAAGATGCCAGAGTCACAAGGGCAGGATAAACTCCCCTCTCCCCTTTACTGTATCACTCTGTGGGTAGTCCAGCACATCTGCTTTGGGAGGTACTGCCGCTGACGGCAGAAGGAAGTCCCAGACAAGACACAGCAATGGTCCCCATGATACCCTCCCTCATATCAGTGCTGCGGAGACAAGCGCATTTCACACAAACTGGCAAAGTGATCTGTGACAATAATCATTAAGGAGAACTGGTATTTGGGGAGCATTCTGAAGTGTGTATGAAAGGTTTTTCTTAAACAGTATCTTTTTTTCTCTGAAAAAAAGTCAATATTACTATCATTATTTTGCAGATGACCATATGAGTGTAAAGAATTTAAGTGAACCCAAGTCCAAATTCCAAACTTTTCCCATCACATCGCCTAGATATCCAGTTGTTCTTCTGAACACCTGTCATCGCGTGTACTAAATTCTAGGAAAGCTGATGCCCTGTTTCTACAATCGATGAGAGGTATTGCAGTTCATGGAAAATTATCTTAAATGAATAGTACTTACTCAAACAGAATATTCCAGATTCTCAGCCTAAAATATTTTGTGGAGAACCACACTGAAAGGCAATTGTAAGGAAGAGAGAATAATTTGTTGTATTTCTATCTTGTGGCAGACTGTCCTTCCCCGTAATGTGCGAGCATCAGAATTTATATAGCCAATGTCTTTTGAGCCCTGGCTGATTTAAATATTTCTCTTTAGCAATATCTCAAGGGTTATTTAACTCCAGATTGCTTGTTTAAAAGACAACAAAGATTTACTGAAAATGCTCTATCTAAATAACATCACTAAAAAACTTTCTTCTTGGTTAAATCAAATGTAAATGGGGCGCCTGGGTGACCCAGTCCTTAAGCATCTCCCATTGCTTCAGGGATCAAGCTCCTTCTCCCTGTAACCCTCCACCCCCTCAGGCTCTCTCTCGCTATCTCTCTCTCTCTTTCTCAAATAAGTAGATAAAATCTTCAAAAAATTAAGTAAATACATCAAGCATAATACAGTTGTAACCAGCACTAGGTAATATAAAATTTAACTCCAGCTCCTTCTCACTTAGTAACTAGTGAAAACTATACCTAGAAATGGGCACAGAGTATATCTCTGTGTGGTCCTCTTTAAATTCTTTTTTTTTTTTTTAATTAAAGTTTTCTGGATCACCATCAGTCAAAAAAAATCTTGTAAAGTCATAAAAGAGAAGCTGTGGTCACAGCAGAAATTTTCTAAAGAAGGCAATAGCTGGTGTATACCAGCAAGGGAGATAATAAGCCCAAAAACTATACTACCATTTGCCACTTACTGTCACATCATTCCATGGTGGTGACAGGTAGGCACCTAAGGCACTGTCCTTGATTGTCTTGCATAATCTGCAAAGTACAAGATATAGAAATATGCATGATGTAGATATAGATATAAATATTGATTTTAGATATAAGCATATATACAAAGAGTACATGAGGCGCTTGAGGTTTTCACTAATCTGCGTAATACGTTCCCATGCATCACAGGTAAAGAGGACATAAATCCAGTTTATGGGGATTATTCTACTGCCCCATTAGTTAATGGCTTCTTTTTCTCCTCAAAGTTGTCATAGATCAGATAAAATAATAGATACACACTCTGTTCATGGGAATTGTTGAAAATAATTGAGCACATGGAACTTAAAGAGCTGTTTATTGACTTTATTGTGAAAAACTTTTGCAATACAAAAGCATCAGGAGTTGTGCAGGTAATTGGTGAGTCAAGTCAGGATAGAAACTCTAAAGGAAAGTTTAGATTGCACGTGGAATAAAGCAGATCGTCTGTGCCAGAGTTCCTTGGGTGTCTAAAAATAACAGACAACTAATCACAGGGAGAAGCTTCACGTTGTCATCCTGTGCAGGGATATTTAAGGCAAGAAGGTGAATCTAGTACTATAACTTTGTGTGAAGTTGGAAAATGTTTGACTAAATCAGTAGTTACTGGCCACATTTTGTCCAGTTAATGATCAGAACATGAAAGAAAATAGTGTGGGTCCATGAGTAGAATCAGCGATTCACTCATTTGCAAGTATATTTCATTGAGCGAGCAGTAAACAGACCTTTCAGAGACACATACATATTTGGAAATATAAATAATAAATCACTTCTAACAGCTAAATTGAGTTTCACACATCCTTGCAGAGTGTCAGCCTGGCTATTGAGATTTATAACAGTTGTCTATTTGCATAACCTGCCCCAATGTGCATCTGAAGCAAAATCAGGATTATCTCAATACCAAGAAGTGAGTCTCTCATCCCATAAGGACAGATTACCAGTTATGTTCTGAGGTAAATGAAAGGTTGAACTGAGGCACAGGTCACCTAAAAGAAGATCATTGGGATAAAAATTAAAAATTTGAATGTAGCCCATACGTCCATGGTCTCAAAAACATCTACCCACTAAAAATAGCATCTAAGTTTCTATCCACAAGTATTTGCTTAGTTGTTTCTGGGAGTTCTCAAAATCTCCTTGGCGGTCAACGTCTTAGTTGCTGTGTTCTTCCTCTTCTGTTCTGTCTGCATAGTCCATGAACAAAGCCAGGTGCAGAGCCCCCGATGATGCCACTGTCCATCTTGGGGTCATCTGTGTATCAACCTAGTTGTTATAGAACATACCTCATTATTTATTTTGTCTTATTTTAAACATATAATGTATTATTTGTTTCAGGGGTACAGGTCTGTGAATCATCAGTCTTACACAATTCACAGCACTCACCATAGCACATACCCTCCCCAGTGTTCATCACTCAGCCACCCTATCCCTCCCACCCTCTTCCCCTCCAGCTACCCTCAGTTTGGTTCCTGAGGTTAAGAGTCTCTTATGGTTTGTCTCCCTCATTTTATTGTGTTTTGGGATTTTGTTTTTTTGTTTGTTTGTTTGTTTGTTTAATATTATTCATTTACTTTTGCAAGAGAGAGAGAAAGATTGAGCACAGGAGCAGGGAGGGCCAGAGGAAGAAGCAGACTCCCCAATGAGCAGGGAGCCTGATGCAGGACTCGATCCCAGAATGCTGGGATCATGACATGAGCCAAAGGCAGGGACTCAACCTACCAAGCCACCCAGGCACCCTATTGTGTTTTGTTTTATTGCACTTGGCAGGTAGTACGTTTTTTTTTATAAAACTGAAGATCTGTAACAACCTAGTGCTGAACAAGTTCATCACTGCCCTTTTCCCAACAGCATTGCTCATTTCATGCCTCTCTGTTACATTTTGGTAACATTTTACATTCTTGTAAAATTCAAATTTTTTCATTATTATTATATTTGTTATGGTTTTCATTAGTATCATCTTTGTCTGTGATCAGTGGTCTTTGATGTTATTACTGCTCATTGTTTTGGGGCACCACCAGCTGCACCCAAACAGGACAGCAAACTCAGTAAGTGTTGTGTGTGTGTCACTGTTCCACTGGCTAGTGTCCCATCTCTCTCTCTCCTCGAGCCTTCCTGTTCCATGAGACACAATAAAATTGGGCCAATTAATAATCCCACCACAGCCGCCAAGTGTTTCAATGAAAGGAAGAGTCATGAGTCTTTCCCTTTAAATCAAAAGCTGGAAATGATCGAAATGAAGGAGGAAAGCATGTTCAAAGCTGAGACAGGCTGGAAGGTAGACCTCTTGTGCTGAACAGCTGGCCGAGTTGTGAATATAAGGAAACGGTCTTGAAGGAGATTAATAGAAGTATTACTCCAGGGAACACACAAGTGATAAGAAAGCAAAAGGGCCTTATTGTCGATATGGACAAAGTCTGAGTGGTCTGGATTGAAGATCAAACCAGCCACAGCAGTCTCTGGATGAGTAGGCCAAAGTCTCATCCAGAGCAGGGCCCTGACTCTCCTCAATTCTATGCAGGCGGAGAGAGGTGAGGAAGTTGCAGAAGAAAATGTGAAGCTGGCAGAGGCTGGTTCATGAAGTTGAAGAAAAGGAATTGTCTCCATAACATCAGGGTGCAAGGGGGAACAGCAAGTTCTCCAGAAGATCCAGCTAAAGTAATTAATGAGGGTGGCTACTCTAAACAATAGATTTTTTTTTTTCAGAATAGATTTTCAATGTAACTACTACTTGTAAGATAAGAAGTAGAACTTTCTCTAATTTGGTCTCTGTTGGATTCCTTTTGAAAGGGTCAGTTTTACTAAATAATCATGACTTTCAGTTAGTTCCAAACAACAGAAAACGGAATCAAAACTGCTGAACCTATTTTCATTAAACTTTTTATATACAGAGACATACGGGTTAGAAGATCTCCATGGTTACCTTTATATTAAATTATTAACAGAAAAGATGACAGTGTAAGTGTAACAACAATGAAACTGAAAATAGAAGTATTTGAATAGCACATTGGCACATATCATGTCAAGTAATAAAAAGTCCATAGACACTAAAACATAATAATAATAATGCTTAGGTTAAGAGTTAGCTTAATTACATGTCAGTTGTTAACACCACAGAAGCATCAGCTGATGTATTTTTCATCTGTTAGCCTCCTGATTTTTCATATTTGCCTCCAGGTTATTTTTTTAATTTATGTGTAATGGTCACATTATTAAATATGGACATTGGGAAAAGGCTTTGGGCTAGCAAAACAGAAACATAATCTGAAGCTAGGAGTTAGGTAGCCATATTGGATTCTCACTATTGTGAGCCTGGCATGATTTTTATGACATTTGCTTTCCCCTGAGGAGTTAAAATGTCTGAGGAGGAGATGCCATGTAATGTTTTGTGACAATAGCATTCCTTGGGTCGTATTGGGCATAATGCCTTATATTTCAGATATGGAAATCTTTCCATCTAAAGAAATTGAGAGCGTTGTACAGAAAGGCATGAAAGCAAGATTTCATCAACACAAACACCTCTGCACAGAATCTACAATTAAAAGAATCCCAGAGCACACATTTCCATCCTACAAATGCTTCTATGCACATATTCTGAGACTTTTTTAACTAAATAAGACTTTTTGGAGGTAACTAAAGTAACGTTAAGGAAATTTCCGTATCTCTGGATTTATACCATGCTGATGACATCTTTAGCACCTATATTCACTGTCCCTAATTGTGTATTTTTGTATCCATGGAAGTAAATGTTAGTGCATTGCATTTCAAAAAGAAAAATGTGATAGAACGGAGAACACAATGTAATTTTATGGTTGCTGATACTAACAATATAATTAAAGAAAATTCTTAGGTTAGATTATTCCTGCCTAGATTACTTAGAAAATGTATCACACTTGACTGGACAAAGGCTTAGGGTATCTGAAAATGTTTCTCATACTCAATGTTTGAGTTCCCCACTGAATGAATATCAAGTATTGCACATGCTTTTATCATCTAGAATACCTTAGGGATTTTCTCTAATAGATTTTGTCAAATTATTATGGCAAATTTCTGATGGAATTTATAAGCTTATTTATCACATTTTCCTATTTGAAGGAAATATTTGTAAGAGCTGTTATATGGTTTATGATGGCTTCTAAAGGAGACAGAATGAGATTTTTTTTTCTTTCTTTTGGTATCGATTTATTTACGTTTTTAAAAAATATTTATGTATTGGGAGCACCTGGGTGGCTCAGTGGGTTAAGCCTCTGCCTTCGGCTCAGGTCATGGTCCCAGGGTCCTGGGATCGAGCCCTGTATCAGGCTCTCTGCTTAGCAGAGAGCCTGCTCCCCCGCCCTCTCTCTGTCTGCCTCTCTGCCTACTTGTGATCTTTCTCTGTCAAATAAATAAATAAAATCTTTAAAAAAATTAAAAAATAAAAAATACGTATGTATGTATGTATGTATTTGGGGGGAAAGTGTACCTGAGAACGTATGAGAGGGGAAAATAAGCAAGTGGTATCTGCTTCTCATTGCAGCATGAAGGCTTATTTGTTTTAAATGAAAAGAGGAGTTTGAAAGTGCAAAATTATCTGTGAGAATGTGCTCAGCTAAGGCAGTGATATTCTAGGGCCCAAGAGACTGAAGTCTTTACTCAACAGACAAGTACCCCCATCCCTGTTTCTGCGCTTTCTGGGTGACCAAGCCATGTAATGTTCTATGAGAACTGAAGAAGTTCATCTATACCTACAAGCAGGGCTTTCCTGAGGGACATTGAATTTGGCCACTGGAAGGAAGACTGTGGTCAGGCAACTAAGAAAAGTCCTCCAAGGTTCGTTTTTGGGAAACATATTGGTCCCAGCACTCCATTCATTTTTCTAGTTGTAAGCATCTGTTTCACAAACAAGCTCTCTGTGTGGCCTACCTTAATTTTAAATGAGAAGTTATTTGTTTTAGTATTACAACATACTTATTTCATAATATTTATCATTAAACTTGTGGTTCCATGTAGTCAGAGATCATTTCTAATTGCTTTACACCTGTCTATACAGTGACAAGCCCATTTTGCTACATAGATGTCCCTCTTAGATGCTCAAATTTTTTTTTCTATGTACTAATTGACTAAGTGGATGAATTACTGAATGAATGAATAAAATAGCCTCCTGCCTTTCCTCCACTTAACAAAATTGTAACAATCTTTCAAATGCTGGCTAAAGTACCCTCTTTCCACTTCAATCCCAAACTAATTAATCAATTCAAAAGACTTTACCATGTAACAGTGGCAAAGGTACTTGGTAATGTACACTAGACTCATTTATCTCACTTGTATTTTTGTATTCATTATTTATTGTTTTCTATTATTAATTCCCTATATATGGTTTATATCTGTACTTAAATTATTAAATGCTGGAATATATAGTCTGAATCTTAGAAGAAACCAGATATTTATATGTTGACCATTTCGTTATCTAATGAAGAAAATTTTCCCAATAGCTTAGCCTAGCTTTTTCTCATCATTTCCTATGAATTACCATATCCCCATTGCACTGGGTGGGGTCCTTCATTTTTGGTCACATATCCTCTTGTGCATGAACATTTCCATATGTGGAAAGGGGTGTGGCTAGGAAATTTGGGACTAAGAAAAAAAAGATACATGTACAACCGGTTTTGCTCTATTTTATTGACAGTAAATCAGAGTCAGAGTGTCAGATAGAAAATAAAGTGTGTTTTTTTATATCAAAAGCATGCTTATTCTATGAAATGTTGCTTTTCTAACAGAGAATCTAATCTCACAAATTTCTATATTTTTTTATCTCATTAATCAAGGCAGCTATCTTCATTTAGACAAATTACTACTATCTCTGCAAAGAGCCATCAGTTGGCACAATTCCAAGAGAATCTCTTTCATTAGTTGTTGTGTGTGAATAACAACCATTTCACCTTCCCCTACAGGAACCTACCCCTGCATAGATGACAGCATGAGAGGTATCCAAGATGGAATTAAAAGTCTTGCTTTTGAGAAAGAAATTCCCATAAATCACAGTCTGCAAATTTTCACACCTTTTTCTTGGCTTCTGTAACAGTTTTACACAGATATATAAACAATTTATAATTCACAATTTTGTAGCTATTTGATTACAAATCATCTTCGAGGTAATTAATTTATAATGTTATCTCCTCAGAGTCCGTCCCAGCTCTTGGCACATAGTACATATTAAATAATCATCTAAATATCTTACCCATGATAGGAATGAGTAAACAGCATTATGTATCCATCTACATCATATATAAACATATATATATATATATATATATATATATATATATATATCCCCAGGGTTTTTTTAAGATTTTCATTTATTTATTTGAGAGAGAGGCAGAGATAGCGAAAGAAAACATGAGCAGGGAGAAGAGGGAGAAGCAGGCTCTCCGCCAAGTAGGGAGCCTGATGCGGGGCTTGATCCCAGGACCCTGGGATCATGACCTGAGCCAAAGGCAGATGCTTAAAAGACTGAACCACCCGGGCACCCCAATATCCCCAGATTTTTTAAAATTCTAGCTATAACTAAAACCCAGCCAAAAAAGCAGTTCTTAACACCAATTAAATATTCAATTAGCAATTTAATGCAGCATAATCTACCTCTTTATATGTCAGACTAGAAAATTAATAAATGAAAATGTATTTACTGATAACACATAGTTATATTTTTGTCAATGTCTAAATATTTTATTTTACTAAAAGAAAGAATTTATTTTACAGTTATTCAATATAGTCATTATAAATTGTGAACAATATATTCAGTGTATCTTTAAAAGCATTTGGGATACTACTTAATAAAAAGGTCTTCTGGAATAATCTCATAACTTTTAGTTCTGAACCAGTAATAAACAAGTAAAAAATTACCAGTGTTGCCCAGATTCATTAAAATTTCTAGAATATAGGCTTGTACATATTTTTATTTTATTAATATAGTTCAAACATATAGAAAATATTATGATACAATCATTTACCTGTTTATCTTTCTCACTATATTTGCTCACTTCTTTCTCCCTTCCTCTTTATATATTTTCAACTTTTTTTCCCCTCAACATAGCCAAAGTTTTGAAATTGGTGTACTTGCTTTATCCTCTTACTACTGTGAGATCATAGAAAATGTATTTCTTGGTCTCTGCCTCCAGTCCCCAGTACAGAGTTCCTCAAATCTTTGTAATTTCCTAAGTGAAAAGAACACTGTAAGCTCATCTTCTATTAAAGCAACTCTGTGTGGGCTCTCGCATTGGCTCCTGGATGGGGACTGGTCACCAGAAAGACCAAGACATGATTGGAAGCTTCAAATTTTCAGCCCCATCCCCCAATCTCCAGAGAAGGGAGAGGACCGGCAATGGAGCAAAAAGTGATAGTGCCTATGTGAAGAAGTCTCCTTAGAATCACAATGAGTTGGAATTGCTTCTTGGCTGGCAAACACATCTGCACTGAGAAGGTGGCTTACCCCAACCTCTACAGGACCCTCCAGACCTCACCCTATATGTCTCTTCAGCACTAGCCTTTATCATTTTCTTCACTAAACTGATAAACATAAGAATTTCCTTGAGTTATTTCTGTGGGCCACTCTAACAGCTCAATTGAAACTGAGGAAGGGATTATGAGAACCTCTGATTTGTAGCCAAATCAGAGAGAAGTTGTGAATAACCTGAGGACCTACTCCTTGTGACTTGCATCTGAAGATGGGGGAGGCAGGCAGTCTGGGAGATGGAGCCATTAACCTGTGGGATCCAACACCACCTCCAGTAGCATTAGGATTGACTTAAATTATAGGACACCCAGCCAATGTCTCAGACCACCACTTGTAGGGGGAAAAAGCCCACACATTTGGTGGTCCAGAAGTGCAAGAAATGAAGTGTTCTGTATGAGTAGTAAAGGAAACACACAAGAAGAAGACTGAACTGAGATTTTTCCCTACAATGGAGAAAGAAAGACTGGGTTGTTAACTTTAATTACAGATATATGTGTGTAAATATATATATTCTTTTTTAAAACTATTTTTTTTCATGCCATACATTTATTTACAAACATATTGAGTATGTTGAATTCAAGAGTTCGATCCATTTTTCAAAGAGACTGCACCTCTTAAAATGTTCCTTTCCACATCTGTTTGATGGATCAATTAAAACATCCTTACTTCTTAAGTAGTTGATGTCTTACTATAAAAAAAGATGCAGCAAATCCAGATCCAAAGTTCAAAGTCATCATAATTAGTAATTGCCACTTGTTTTCCACTAAAAATGGCAAATTCTTCCCTGGGCCCTCCTCATAGTGGCTCCTGCGGACCACAGAGGTTGTGAACCTCCGGATGCTCTGTCCCAACATAGCACCATTGGAGGTTCTGTGAAAAGCACAGAGCCCTAAGATGGTACAAACGGCAGCACCACGAAGTCCTCCTCTTTTCATGACCTCGTTCCTCAGCACGTAGGAGCCCTTTAAAACTATTTAAATTCAAGTTTGTTGACATATAATGTATTGCTAGTTTCAGAGGTAGAGTTTAGTGATTCTTCAGTTGCATATAACACCCACTGCTCATCACATCATGTGCCCTCCTTAATGCCCATTACCCGCTTATCCCTTCCCCTGACCCAGCTCCCCTCTAGCAACACTCTGTTTGTTAACTAGAGTTAAGAGTCTCTTGTGGTTTTTCTCCCTCTCTGATTTCATCTTATTTTATTTTTCCCTCCCTTCACTTATGATCCCCTGTTTTGTTTCTTGAAATCCACATATGAGTGAAATCATATGGTATTTGTCTTTCTCTGACTGACTTGCTTAGCATAATATCCACTAGTTTCATCCACATGATTGCAAATGGCAAGATTTCATTCTTTTTGATGGCTGAGTAATATTCCACTGTATATATACCACATCTCCTTTATCCAAATATCCAATCAAGAAATGGGCAGAAGAGGAGGAGTCAAGATGGCGGAGAAGTAGCAGGCTGAGACTACATCAGGTAGCAGGAGATCAGCTAGATAGCTTATCAAACCATTGCGAACACCTACAAATCCAACGGGAGATCAAAGAGAGGAAGAACAGCAATTCTGGAAACAGAAAATCGGCCACTTTCTGGAAAGTAGGACCAGCGGAGAAGTGAATTGAAAGCGACGGGAGGATAGACCACAGGGGAGGGGCCGGCTCCCAGCAAGTGGCGGAGCAACGGAGCACTAAATCAGGACTGCTCCAGTGAGGGACATCGCTCCAGAGGCTAAACCAGGGTGAAGCCCACACAGGGTCAGCGTGGCCCCAGGTCCTGCAGGGTCACAGAAGGATCAGGGGTGTCTGAGTGTCGCAGAGCTTGCAGGTATCGGAGCGGGGAAGCCGGGCACAGAGACAGAGTCGAGGAGTGAGCTCTCAGCTCGGGGTTACCTTGAACCGGTCACAGGCTGGGTGAGCTCAGAGCACAGTCAGAGGCGAGGGAGATGGGAGTGGCAGGGGATTTTCTCTGAGGGTGCACTGAGGAGTGGGGCCCTGAAATCTCGGCTCCTCTGGGCCGCAGACTGGGAGGTCGCCATTATCATACCCATCCTCCAGAACTCTACGGAAAGCGTTCAGGGAACCAAAGCTCCCGAAAGTGAAACCGAGTGGATTACTTAGCCAGGCCCCTGGTAAGGGCGGTGCAGCTCTGCCTCAGGCAAAGACACTTGAGAATCACTACAACAGGCCCCTCCCCCAGAAGATCAACAAGAAATCCAGCCAAGACCAAGTTCACTTAACAAGGAGAGCAGAGGAACTCCAGAGGAGGAGAAAGCAAAGCGTGGAATTCATGGCTTTCTCCCCATGATTCTTTAGTCTTGCAGTTAATTCAATTTTTTCTTTAATTTTTTTTCTTTTTCTCTTTTTCTGCTAAATTTTTTAACTTTTACCCTTTTCTTTTTTTAACATTTTTTAACTAGTTTATCTTAACAATACCTTTTCCAAAAAAATAATAACCTTTTTTGAACCTTCATTATTATAGTCATATTTTATCCTTCATAGTATTTAACTTTATTTTTTGTATTCACATAAGGGTTTTTTATTCTAAAAAATTTGGGGTACAACTTCCTCTAGTGGAT
>PISX010026855.1:0-23813 GCA_004024625.1 Mellivora capensis | reverse complement strand
TATGGATGGGTCCTGTGGTTTTATCCAATCTGCAACCCTGTGTCATTTTATGGGCACATTTAGGCCATTAACATTGAGAGTGATTATTGATAGATACGTTTTTATTGACATCGTGTTACCTTTGAAGTCTTTCCTTCTGTAGATTGTCACTATATTGCTGTACAATGATATTCTTGGGGTTTTTCTTCTTTTATAGGACCCCTCTTAATATTTCCTGCAATGTCAGGTTGGTGTTTGCAAACTCTTTTAAGCCTTGCCGGTCTTGGAAACTCTTTATCTCTCCATCCATTTTTAATGTCAGTCTTGATGGATAAAGTATTCTTGGCTACATGTTCTTCTCATTTAGTGCCCTGAATATATCTTGCCAGCCCTTTCTGGCTTGCCAGGTTGCTGTGGACAGGTCTGACATTATTCTGATGGGCTTTCCTCTGTACGTAAGGAGCTTCTTTGTCCTAGCTGCCTTCAAGAGACTTTCTCTAGAATTATAATTCCTCATTCTTACTATCAGGTGTCTCGAGGTGTTTCAAGAATCTAAAATCTTGGGGGGGGGCATTCTGCCTCTAGTACATGAACGCTGCTTCCATTTGCGATATTTGGAAAATTTTCATGAAGAACGTGTTTGACAATATCTCAGAGACTTCTTTCTTTCTCCTCCCCTTCAGGGTTTCCAATAATTCTGACGTTGGAACGTTTCATGGCATCATTTATTTCCCTGATTCTGTTTTCGTGGCTTCTAAGCTGTTTGTTCCAGGCTTCCTCCTGATCCTTTCTCTCTATCTGTTTGTCCTCCAGATCACTAATTCTATCTTCTGTCTCAGTTACCCTAGCTTTTAGGGAATTTAGATTAGATTGGAACTCATTGAGAGCTTTGTGAACATCATCCCTGGTGGCTTTCAGTTCTGCCCTAATATTGTGAACATCATCCCTAGTGGCTTTCAGTTCTGCCCTAATCAATTCCATTTGGTCATCCATGGCTTTCTCCAACCTAGCTATTGCCTGGATAATTGTTAGCCTGAATTCCCTTTCCAACATATTGTCTATGTCGGTAGCCATTAGCTCTGTTGTAGAGGGCCCATCCTCTGAATTTTTCTTCTGTTGGGCATTCCTCCCCCTAGTCATTTTGGTGAGAGATGGCTGAATGGTTGTCGCTGGATGTATCGACCTTGGTGCAGTGAAGGTGCACCCTGGAATGCTTCTGAGCAATCAAGAGTCCCCACCCAAATAAAAGAAAAAAAGAAAGAGAGAAAGCAGAAGAAAAGAGAGAGATAGAGAGAAAGAGAGAGAGAGAAACAGGAAAAAGAAAGAAGGATAAATGAGAAGGCTCAGCCAAAATGGGCCCCAAGGTAAGGTTTGTGAAGTATACAAACAAATACAGACAAACAAAAAAGACTGATAAAAGTATATGAAAAGAGAAGAAAAAAATATGTACATATATATGTAGAAGCAAAACAAAGAAACAAACAGCCAAACAAAAAAAAAGAACCTTATCAAAAAGAACCCTAAGTGTAAGATTTATATACTACCAGGACAAACACAAATATACAAAAATACTTGTAGGAGAAAAAGATGGGAGAGTGGTTGTAAATTCTCAATGTGGGCGAGGAAGGTTATGTTGATACTTCCTGGATGTATCTTGATATATTTTTTAAAAGATACAACTTTCCTAAGATAACGGGGGATTAAAAATTGGTTTACCTATAGGGGTAGCATTGATTGGGGAAAGGGGATTACCTTGAAGTTTAACTCTATATGAATATTAGCATATAAAAGTAAAGAAAAGAATGATCTAAACTAAAGTGAAATTTAAAAAAAAATTTAAAAATAGAAAAGCAAAAGAAAAACATGTGTATATGTATCAAAAATTTCAGGTTAAAAGGTTATTATGGAATTTGATGTACTGGACATCTCAGTGTGATGGTAAATAGGCTAAAATAATCTATATAAAAAAATAAAAAAGATTTTAAAAAATTAAAAAATGAACCAGAATAGTGGGAACGAATTAAAAATTAAATGTTGTATCTGTGAAGTAGTAGTGATTGTTGTCTTCTTGGCCAGTTGGCTTTCTGGGGGAGGGGCCTGCCGCGTGGGTTTTCAGGCAGTGTTTCCTGAGTTAAGTCCTCCTGTCCCCCTCCAGGGGGTGGGCTCTGAGGAAACCGGGCCTTTAGGCTTCTGTTCTCTGGAGGTTTTTATGTCTGTTCCTTTGTTTTCTCTCCCCTTGGCAGCTCCCGATAGTTCTTGGAGGTTTAGAGGAAAGCAAACTGCACCCAGACCTCCCTCCCAGAGAGAAGCCCCAGTCCGTTCCCCTCTGGGTGCTGCAGAGCAGGTTCCCAGCCGCGATCTCTTGGGACACCTGTGTGTCCTGCTTGTATTCAAAACCACAACAGCGGCAGCTGTCTGGGCAGCTCCAGACCGCCAGAGAGGTTCCCAGCAGCGATTGCACACTGAGATTTTCCCGCTGGCCCGGGCTGGGAGTGCTCAGACTTTCCGGGCCCAAGAGCACCCAGCGGGTGCAGCTGCGCACCTCTCTCAGGGGAGGGGGTAGAGCGTGTCTCAGACTCTGATAGCGCAGCACGGCGCATGCGTGGGGACTGCAAAAAGGCTGTTTCTGCCCCTCGAGGGTCCCAGCCCCTGCTGCATGCCAAGCACCCTTAGGAGGTCTCCTCGAGGCTCAGGGACCAAGACCAGATTTCTCCGCTGCACTCTCTCTGGCTCAGCGCCAGCGGTGTCTGTCCTCCATGGGGGACTTAAGCCCCTGTCCTTAACGGTTCCAATTCCCACAATTTCCCCCTGTGATCCTTTGCTCTTTTTGAGTGCTTTCTATCAGACTTCAAGTTAATGCTGGTCCCCAGTCATAGGGCACTCTCCTATTGGGGTATTACTTTCCAACGGGTCTCCTCTGGTGGCTCCCTCCCCCTTTGGTTTATCTTCCGATACCAGTCCGGCGTTCCCGCTCTGCTTTACCTGCCCACTGTCGTCTTCTGCCCCCATAGAGATCCTGACATGTAGAATTCTGATCTCAGGCTGATTTCATGGGTGATCAGAGTTCCTTGGTAGGTAATCAGTTCACTTTAGGGACAGGTTGAACCAGCCCCTCCTCCTAGCTCCCTGCCATCTTGTCCTATACCTATATCATGTCTTCTTGATCCATTCATCTCTCAATGACATCTGGGCTTTTTCCATAGTTTGGCTATTGTGGATATTGCTGCTATAAATATTGGGGTGAAGGTGCTCTTTTGGATCACTACATTTATCTCTTTGGTGTAAACAGCAGTGCAATTCCTGGGTCATAGTAGCTCTTTTCAAATTTTGAGGAACTTCCATACTGTTTCCAGAGTGGCTGTGCCAGCTTGTATTCCTACCAAGAGGGTAAGAGGGTTCCCCTTTCTCTGCATCCTCACCATCTGTAGCTTCCTGACATGTTCATTTTAACCATTCTGACTGGTGTGAGGTTGTATCTCATTATGGTTTTGATTTCTATCCCCCTGATGCTGAGTAAAGCAGAGCATTTTTACATGTGTCAGTTGGCCATTTGGATATCTTCTTTGGAGAAGTTTCTGCTCATATCTTCTGTCCATTTCAAGACTGGATTATTTGTTCTTTGGGTATTGAGTTTGATAAGATTTTTATAAATTTTGTCTACAAGCCCTTTAACTGATAGGACATTTTTTTTAAACAGTCAGGAACACTTTATTCAAGGCTACTGCAATAGGAAGAAGAGGCCAGAGCCCGGACTGAGCTCAGTCTGAAATAAAAGGCTTGAGAGTTGTTTACAAATGGGACAGTGGATTTACTTACAGGAACAGATAACTATTTTTTTATATGCCTGACGGAAACTAGTTTTACAACTTGCAGCAAGGTAGGACATTTGTAAATATCTTATTCCATTCTATAGGTTGTCTTTTGGTTTTATTGACTGTTTGCTGTGCAAAAGCTTTTTATCCTGATGGGGTCCCAATAGTTCATTTTGCATTTGTATCCATTGCCTTTGGAGGTGTGTCTAGCAAGAAGTTGCTGCAGCCAAGGTTGAAGAGTTTGCTTCCTCTGTTCTCCTGTAGGGTTTTGATGGATTTCTGTCTCACATGTAGGTCATTCATTCATTTTGAATCTATTTTTGTGTATGATGTAAGAAAATGGTCCAATTTTATTCTTCTGTATGCAGCTGTCCAATTTTAACAACACCATTTGTTGAAAATACTCTCTTTTTTCCTTTGGATATTCTTTCCTACTTTGTCAAATATTAGTTGACCATAGAGTTGATGATCCATTTCTGGGCTCTCTATTCCCTTCCATTGCTGCACGTGTCTGTTTTTGTGCCAATACCACACTGTATTGATAATTACAATTTTTTAATAAAGCTTGAAGTCTGGAATTGTGATGCCATCAGATTTGATTGTCCTTTCAACATTCTTTTGGCTATTCAGGGTCTTTTATTGTTCAACATAAATTTTAGGATTATTTGTCCCACCTTTGTGAAAAATATTGATGGTATTTTGATAGGGATTGCACTGAATATATAGATTCCTCTAGGTAGCATAGGTATTTTTACAGTATTTCTTCTTCCAATCCTCACAGATGGAACATTTTTCAATTTCTTTTTGTCTTCCTCAAATTCTTTCATGAGTATTCTATAGTATTCTGAGTACAGATTCTCTGTCTCTTTGGTTAGATTTATTCCTAGGATCCCATGGTTTTGGGTGCAATTGTAAATGGGATTGACTCTTTAATTTCTCTTTCTTCTGCCTTGTTGTTGGTGTATATAAATGCAACTGATTTCTGTGTATTAATTTTATACCCTGCCATTTCACTGAATTCCTCTATGAGTTCTAGCAGTTTGGGGGTGGAGTCTTTTGGGTTTTGCACATAGACTATAATGTCATCTGTGAAGAGTGAGAGTTTGACTTTTTTTGCTCCTTAAGATGCATTTTATTTGATTTTGTTTTCTCATTGCTGAGGCTAAGGCTTCAATTTTTTTTCTCTTTTTGACTTTTTTTTAATTATATTAGTCACCATACAGTACATCATTAACTTTTGATGTAGTGTTCCATGATTCATTGTTTGCATATAAAACCCAGTGCTCCATGCAATTTGTACCCTCCTTAATACCCATCACCAGGCTAACCCATCCATTCACACACCCCCTCTAAAACACACAGTTTGTTTCTCCGAGTCCATAGTCTCTCATGGTTCCTCTCCCCCTCCAATTATCCCACTTCATTTTTCCATTCTTTCTCCTATTGTCCTTCATGCTATTATTACTGTTCCACAAATAAGTGAAACCATATGTTAATTGACTTTCTCTGCTTGACTTATTTCACTCAGCATAATCTCCTCCAGTACCATCCATGTTGATGCAAATGTTGAGTATTCATCCTTTGTGATGGCTGAGTAATATTCCATTGTATATTTGGACCACATCTTCTTTATCCATTAATTTCTTGAAGGGCATCTCAGCTATTTACACAGTTTGGCTATTATGGGCATTGCTGCTATAAAACCACATGTCCTTTTCACTACATTTGAATCATTGGGGGTAAAGAACCAGTAGTGCAATTGCTGGGTCATAAGATAGCTCTATTTTTAATTTTTTGAGGAATCTCCACACTGTTTTCCAACGTGGTTGTACCGACTTGCACTCCCACCAACAGTGTAGGAGAATTCCCTTTTCTCCACATCCTCTCCAAGATTTGTTGTTTCTTGCCTTGTCAATTTGTGACATTATAACTGGTGTAAGGTGGTATCCCATTGTGGTTTTGATTTGAATCTCCCTGATGGCTAATGATGATGAACATTTTTTCATGTGTCTGTTAGCCATTTGTATGTCTTTTTTAGAGAAGTGTCTGTTTATGTCTTCTGTCCATTTTTTAACTTGATTATTTGTTTTGTGGGTGTTGAGTTTGAGAAGTTCTTTATAGATCTTGGATATCAGCCCTTTCTAGTATTATTTTCAAATATCTTCTTCTATTCTGTGGGTTGCCTCTTTGTTTTGTTGACTGTTTCCTTTGCTGTGCAGAACTTTTTTCATCTTGATGAAGTCCCAAAAGTTCATTTTCTCTTTTGTTTCCCTTGCCTTTGGAGACACGTTTTGAAAGAATTTGCTGTGGCTGATGTCGAAGAGGTTACTGCCTATGTTCTCCTCTAGGATTTTGATGGATTCCTGCCTCACACTGAGGTCATTTTGAGTTTATCTTTGTATATGGTGTAAGAGAATGGTAGAGTTTCATTCTTCTGTATATAGATGTCCAGTTTTCCCAGCACCATTTATTGACGAGACTTTCTTTTTTCCATTGGATATTTTTTTTTTCCTGCTCTGTAGAAGATTATTTGACTGTAGAGTTGAGGGTCCATATCTGGGCTCTCTGCTCTGGTCCACTGGTCTCTGTGTCTATTTTTGTGCCAGCACCATGCTGTCTTGGTGATCACAGCTTTGTAATATAGCTTAAAATCAGGCAATATGATGCCACCAGTTTTGTTTTCCTTTTTCAGCATTTCCTTGGTGATTCAGGGTCTTTTCTGGTTCCATACAAATTTTGGCACTGTTTTTTCCAGCACTTTGAAAAATGTTGATGGTATTTTGATCGGGATGGCATTGAAAGTAGAGCTTACTCTGGGCATCACAGACATTTTAATGATGTTTATTCTTCTGATCCATGAGCAGGGAATGTTTTTCCGTATTTTTGTGTCTTCAATCTCTTTCTTGAATGTTCTGTAGTTTCTTGAGTATAGATCTTTTACTTCATTGGTTAGGTTTATTCCAAGGTATCTTATGGTTTTTGGTGCAATTGTAAAAGGAATCAATTCTCTCATTTATCTTTCTACAGTTGCATTGTTAGTGTATAAAAAAGCAACTGATTTCTGTGTATTGATTTTGTATCCTGCCACATTATTGAATTGCTGTATGAGTTCTAGTACTTTGAGGGTGGAATCTTTTGGGTTTTCCACATAAAGTATCATGTCATCTGTGAAGAGAGAAGTTTGACTTCTTTGTTAATCTGAATATATTTTAGGGGCGCCTAAATAGTGCTCAGTGGGTTAAAACCTCTGCCTTCGGCTCAGGTCATGGTCCCAGGGAAATGGGATCGAGCCCCGCATCGGGCTCTCTGCTCAGCCAGGGAGCCTGCTTCATCCTCTCTCTTTGCCTGCCTCTCTGTCTACTTGTATCTTTGTCTGTCAAATAAATAAATAAAATCTTTTAAAGAAATATGAATATATTTTATTTCGTTTTGTTGTCTGAGTGCTGTTGCTAGGACTTCTAGTGCTATGTTGAAGAATAGTAGTGAGAGGGGCATCCTTGTCATGTTCCTGATCTTAAGGAAAAGGCTCTCAGCTTTCCCCCACTGAGAATGATATTCGTTGTGGGCTTTTCATAGATGGATTTTATGAAATTGAGGAATGTTCCCTCTATCCCTATACTCTGGAGTTTTCGTCAGGAATTGATGCTGCATTTTGTCAAAAGCTTTTTCTGTATCAATTGAGAGGACCAAATGGTTCTTCTCTCTCCTCTTATTAATGTGTTCTATCACGTTGATTGATTTATGAATTTTGAACCACCCTTGAATCCCAGGAATAAATCCCGCTTGGATGGATAATCCTTTTAATGTACTGTTAGGTCCTATTAGCTAGGATCTTGTTGATAACTTTGGCATCCATATTCTTCAGGGATATTAGACTGAAATTTTCCTTTTTGATGGGGTCTTTGCCTGGTTTGTGGATCAAGGTAATGCTGACCTCAGAAAGAGTCTGGAATCTTTCCTTCTGTTTGTATTTTTTGAAACAGCTTCAGAATAGGTATTATTTCTTCTTTGAATGTTTGGTAGAATTCCCCAAGGAATCCATAAGGTTCTGGACTCTTGTTTTTTGGGAGTTTTTTGATCACTGCTTCAATCTCATTACTGCTTATTGGTCTATTCAGGTCACCAATTTTTTCCTGTTTCAGTCTTGGTAGTTTATAGGTTTCCAGAAATGCATCCATTTCTTCCAAGTTGCTAAACTTACTGCCATATAGATGTTGATAATAACTTCTTTTTTTTGTAAAGATTTTATTTACTTATTTGACAGAAAAAGACACAAGTTGGGAGAGTGGCAGGCAGAAGGAGAGAGAGAAGCAGGCTCTTTGCTGAGCAGGAAGCCCAATGCAGGGCTTGATCCCAGGACCCTGAGATCATGACCTCAGCTGAAGGCAGAGGTTTAACCCACTGAACCACCCAGGCACCCCGATAATAATTTCTGATGACTCTATTTCCTAGGTGTTAGTTGTGATCTTTCCCCTTTCATTCATAATTTTATTAACTTGGGTCCTTTCTTTCTCTTTTTTTTTGATAAGTCTAGCCAATGGTTTATTGATCTTATTAATTCTTTCAAAAAACCAACTCATAGTTTCATTGATGTGTTCTACTGTATTTCTGGTTTCTAATTCATTGATCTCTGCTCTAATCTTAATTATTTCCTTTCTCATGCATGTTTTGGGCTTAATTTGTTGTTGATTCTCCAGTTCCTTGAGGTGTAAAGATACTTTGTGTATTTGGGATTTTATTTTTTTGAATGAGACTTGGATGGCTATGTATTTCCCCCTTACGACCACCTTTACCATATCCCATAGGTTTTGGACTGATGTGTTTCATTCACATTGGTTTCCATGAATTGTTTAAGCTCTTTGATTTCCAGCGTCCTGGGTTTGCACCCCACAGCAACACTCCAAGCCCTTACTTCCAGGTCCAGGCATATTTCTGCCCTTCGTGCTTCTAAAACCACCAGCCACCACCAGTTCACAGGCGTGCCCTCACAGCTCCAGGTTTCAGTCTGGCGGGCTGCCCTAAAGTCCTTTCCCCATGTCTGTGCCTGGTCCCCAGAGATGGAGACTTTTGTGCTCCAGCAGCACCAGATCCATAGGCTCCCTCCCCCTTCCATTTATCTTTTGTTATCTGCCCACAGAATCATGGCTGCCTGCTTCATACCTCGAAACCAACTTCTGGAGATACTCTGTAGAGATCCAGATATATCTTCTTACATCTCAGGCTGATTTTGTGGGTGTTCATAGTGGTCTGGCAGATATCCAGCTCAATTCAGGGGACCGGTTGAAATAGGACCCCCTAGTCCTCCACCATCTTTGTGACTCTCCACCCTGAGGCTAGGGCTTCTAGTACTATGTTGAACAACAATGGTGATAGTGGACATCCCTGTTGTGTTCCTGACCTTAGGAGAAAAGCTCATGCTTTTTCTCCATGTAGAATGATATTCGCTGTGGGCTTTTCATAAGTGGCCTTTATGATATTCAGGTATGTTCCCTCTGTCCCTACACTGTGGAGAGTTTTAATCCAGAAATCATTCTGCATTTTGTCAAATGCTTTTTCTGTATCAATTGGGAGGATGATGTGGTTTTTGTCCTTTGTTTTATTTATGCAGTGTATCTCATTGATTGATTTGCAGATATTGAACCACCCTTGCAGCCCAGGAATAAAACCCATTTGGTCATGGTGAATAACCATTTTAATGTACTATTGTATCCTATTGGCAAGTATCTTGGTGAGAATTTTGGCATCCATGTTCATCAGGGATATTGGCCATAATTCCTACTTTTTTTGTGGGGTCTTTGCCTGGTTTGGGGATCGATGTAATGCTGGTCTCATAGAACAAGTTTGGAAATTTTCCTTCCATTTTTATCTTTTGAAACAGCTTCAGAAAAATAGGTGTTGGGACTTTATTAAATGTTTGGTATAATTCCCCTTGGAAGCCATCCAGACCTGGAATCTTGTTTGTTGGGATGTTTTTGATTACTGCTTCAACTTCCTTGCTGGTTATGGGTCTGTTCAGGTTTTATACTTTTTCCTGCTTCTGTTTTACTAGTTTATATATCTCTAGGAATGCACCCATCTCTTCTGGGTTTCCCAATTCATTTGCATATAATTGTTCATAATATGTTCCTATAATTTTCTGTATTTCTTCAGTGTTGGTTGTGATCTCTCCTCTTTCATTTATGGTTTTATTTATTTGGGTCCTTTCACTTTTATTTTTTAATAAGTCTGGCTAGGGGGTTATCAATCTTATTAATTCCTTCAAGGAACCACCTCCTAGTTTCGTTGATCTGTTCTACTGTTGTATGTATATGTATATGTTCTACTGTTTTAGGTACATGTATATGTTCTGTTCTTTTTGTTTCTATTTCTGCTCTAATCCTTGTTATTTCTCTTCTCCTGTTGGGTTTAGTCTTTATTTGCTTTGCTCTTCTTTCTCCTGCTTCTTTAGGCGTAGGGTTAAGTTGTGTATTTGATACCTTCTTCTTTCTTGAGAAAGGTTTGTGTTGCTATATACTTCCCTCTTAGGACCACCTTTGTTGTTTCTCAAAGGTTCTGAAAAGTAGCATTTTCATCTTCATTTTTTTCCATGAACTTTTAAAATTCTTCTTTAATTTCTTGGTTGACCCATTCATTCTTTAGTAGGATGCTCTTTAACCTCCATGTGTTCAGAATGCTCTTAATTTCCACTTGTGAATGAGTTCAAGTGTCAAAGTACTGTGGTCTGAAAATATGCAGGGAACAATCCCAATCTAAAAGATCGTGCTCCTCACTCTTTAGTGCACCCTCAAAAAGCAGTCAATCACTCTTGTTTTCCTGGTTTCCATCCGCACTCTGTTCACCCAGCTTGTGACTAAGTGTTTTTTTCTTAGGCCCATGACACCGTTTCAAATCTCCAAACTTACAGACTCCTGCAGCACACACCCACATTGCTCCTCCCATGAGAGGGAGGGGATCTTGCCAATATTCTGCCTCTTGCTGGGCCTGTGCTAAGAGAATGGTTGCCAGACCATGTTGCAATTCAGTTTATGGCAACACCAAGCTGAAATCCCTCTTCTCAGCTCTGTGTCTGGCTTCCCTGCTCTGATGCTTGGGAACTCTTCTGCCCTCAGCCACCCCAGCTCTTTCTGTGACCCCAGGAATCCTGAGACCACACATTCCCACCTAGTATTCTCTCCTGCTTTGACACCTGAGCACCTTTCAGGCAGGGACATCCCTCACCAGAGAAGACTTCTAGAAGTCCTGATTTTGCGCTCTGCTGCTATATCACTTTCTGGTAGCCAGTTTATGAAGACTTCCTCCCCCCATCTTTATCTTGCAGTATTTTGATTCAGATTCACTTCTCTGCACCTCCTATCTTGCAAAATTTGTTACTTTTGCATTTAAAGAATTGCAGAAATTCTTTTATTAGGTGTTCAGAATGATTCGATAGCTATCTACCTGAATTCCAGGGACCAGATGAAACAAAAGTCCCCTACTCTGCCATATTCCTCCTACCATGCATATTACTCTTTTCAACATGCCACAAAGGGCCCTTTTAGAAGTTACCTTGGCAAAACTTTATGATCTCCTTTCTCTATTAAAGTAGTCAGGAATTTACATTTAGGTCCATGTTTTATCTCAAAAATTTTCATGGCATTTTCAGGTATAAAATGGCACTAAAATCAGAGAAAAGAAATTTGATATGGCCCTTTTTTGCATTCTAAATATCTAATAACTAATTAATTTTGTATTTTAACCTTAACGCTTCTCAAAATCCTTAAACTTTGGACATTTGTTCAAGTTGTGACTCATCCATTCCTCGCTCCCCCGCCATTTTATACTTACTTAAGAGCAAGACAATTTTTTTTTAGAAAGTCACTAGCACCATCTACTGTTTGGATTTAGAACTATCTTTAAATATTTAAAATTTTTGTTCCAAAAATATACTCAAGGAAAAAAAAAAAAAACAGTTTCACTATAATTGCTAGAGATTTGGAATTTATAATGATTGAAAGTGATTCGCAATTTAGGATATACTATTCTAATAGAATAGAAATAATATTCAAATAGAACGGAAAAATTTAAATAGTAAGTGGAATATAAGGTTTAGTGTCTGGGTTCATCAACACACACACACACACACACACACACACACACACACACACAAGAAAACTTTTATTTGGATATAAGGGATTACACACAAATAAACCACTAATAAAATTTATTATTTGCGGGGATCCAAAGGAAAAGGATAAAATCATATTAACCAAAACCATGTGTATGTAGTTTTCTGAAATGGTTTAAAGGTTATGGGATTTCATGGCTCAGTTAAAAAAAATTTTTTTTAATTATACTAATCAACATAAGGTTGTCAACTTCTAACTTTTCTTATTAAGATCATTATAATTATAATTGCCTATTATTTTCATATCATGCATATAAGAAGTGATAGAATTTAAAAATAAAAACAGCCCACTTAAAAGTGTAATATGGTAGCATTAGGAAATTCTCTGAATATTGTCCTTATTTTTCTCATTTTGTTAGACTGGCACTGGTCAAATAATAAACTTCTATTTGGAAGCAACCATTATATGACATCCCAGACAATATCAAATAATAAATTGCAAGAAGAGAAAAGAGTTAATCTATGATATTTTACAAACCTTGTAAGAGAACTTTCACACTCTAATATTAGGAGAAGTGATTACTTTCCTTTCATGATACTTTCCCTCCTGTCACTTAGGAAGTTTATCATTAAACAGATCTAGTAGTGCATAATAAAAATAAATGTTAAACAATAAATAAAATTAAAATGCGGCAAGTTGAATAGAAGAAAATATTTGCAAATCACATATCTGATAAGGGGTTAATATCCAAAATATATTTAAAAACTCATACAACTGAACAGCAAAAATATAAAAAATGCATAATTTAAAAATGGGCAGAGGATCCGAATACACACTTTTCCAAAGAAGACATTCAGGTGACCAACAGGTACATGAAGAATCTCAACATCACTAATCATCAGGGAAATGAAAGTCAAAACCACAATGACATATCATTTCACACCTGTTTGAATGGCTATTACCAAAATGACAAGAAATAAAAAGCATTGGTAAGGATGGAGAAGAGGGAATCCTTGTTCATTGTTGGTAGGAAGGTAAATTGGTGAAGCCACTATAGAAAACAATATGAAGGTTCCTCAAAAAATTTTTTAAAAATCATAAAAATATAATGTGAGGAACATGTGACTCTTCCTTTCACTTGAATACCTAGAGGCCATTGTAGGGTTATTTACTGGCTTAATTTTCAATATTGTTGTATCTTAGTGAATAGGGAAGCCTAAGATGGGGGAGAAAGATGAAGGAATGGCCAGTCAGTAAAACAGTCAGAACACACACACAACCTTTTTATTATTATTATTATTGTTGTTGTTGTTGTTGTTGTTGTTGACAATATTATATTAGTTACAGGTGTACAACATATGATTTAACAAGTTTATACATTATATTATGCTCACCATAAGTGTAGCTACACTTCGTCCCCATGTTGTTATTACAATATTATTTATTTACTGTGTTCCCTATTCTGTGCATTTTATTCCCATGACTTATTTATTCCATAACTGGAAGCCTATATTTCGCTACTCCCCTTCACCTGTTTTACCCTTACGCCATCTCCCCTCCCCTTTGGAAATGATCAATTTGCTCTATTTATAAGTCTGATTCTGCTTTTTGTGTGTTCATTTTTTGAATTTTAGCTTCCACTTATGAGTGAAATCATATGGAATTTGTTTTCTCAGTCATATTTCACTTAGTATAATACCATCTAGGTCTATCCATGTTATCTCAAGTGGCACAATCTTGTCCCTTTTATGGCTGTGTAATATCTCATTGTATGTATATACCATTTCTTCCTCATTAATTTGTCTATTGTTAACACTTGGATTTTTTCCATTTCTTGGGTATTCTAAATAATGTTACAATAAAACAGAGGCCCTATATCTTTTTAAATTAGAGTTTTCATTTTCTTTGCTTACATACACAATAGTGGAATCATTGGATTTTATGGTATTTCTATCTTAAATTCTTGGAGGAACCTTCCTACTGTTTTCCACAGTGACTATAGCAGTTTACATTGGTACTAATGTAAACTGGTAAGTGTAAGAGTGTTCCTTTTTCTCCACATTTTTACTAACACTTGCTATTTCTTTTCTTTTTGATTTTAGCAATTTTAACAGGTGCAAGGTGATACCTCATTGTAGTTTTTATTTACATTTTCCTGATGATTAGTTATGTTGGTTATCTTTTCATGAGAAGACAATATTGTGTTTGCTGTTTTATATGGGTGCAGTTCATAGAGCCCCAAAACAATTACAGTAGTAATAACAAAGATCACAGACCATGTATCACCATAACACATACAATAATAATGAAAATGTTTGAAATATTATGAGAATTACCAAAATGTGAAAAAAGACATGAGATGAGCAAATGTCTTTGGAAAAATTTTGTTGATAGACTTGCTCAACACAAGGTTGTACAAACCTCCAATTTGTAAAAAAAAAAAAAAAAAAAAAAAAAAAAAAAAAAAAAAAAAAAAAAAAAAAAAAAAAAAAAAAAAAAAAAAAAAAAAAAAAAGAAAGAAGGAAAAGAAAAGAAAAAGAAAGAAAGAAAAAAACAATATCTTCAAAGCGCAACAAAGTGAAGCACAATAAATCAATGCATGTCTGTACCTAGAATAGTCAAACTCACAGGACAGAAAGTAAAATGGTGGTTTCCAGGGACCAGAGGTAAGGTGATATGGGATAATTATTTAATGGGTATAGAATTTCAGTAAGGAGAGATGAAAAATTTCTGGAGATTGATTTTGATGATGACTTCACAACAATGTTAATGTATTCAATGTCACTTAAATATATATTTTAAAATGGTGAAGAAATTGTAAACAAACTCCCTTGATGATTCTGGAACAGGTGTTTAGGAATCACTGTTCTAAAGTTATCCCTCTCAAACCCCTTCTGCTTAGAAACTTAAGTGCAGAGTGAGAGTGTTAGTAGTGGGATGTGAAAGAAAGACCTCTTTGCCACCAAAGACTCAAAGAAATGTCTTCTGTCAGAGCCACTGGGTGTCCTAAAGGTCGTTGGTGAAGAGGCTATCTCAACTGGAATGAAAAATGACATTTGATATTCTGCCACAGTGGTCAGACATGACAGATGCCATTTTGGATTTCATTATGAAAGCCATTTGCTATTTCCAACTCTATGTTTCCTGGTTTGGGCCTGAAGCATTCTCTGAAAAGGTAGTGTATGGCTTGGGTCCAGAATTGTCTACTAACCATTTTGAAATCAAAACAGTGATCTCTCTGCCAATAGCAAAGTATTTTCATTAATGTTAAATACCCTCCCATTTAAATACTGCCTAACTTACATAAACTAGAAAAGCTTTTAACTCTAATCAGCAAATTTTTCAAAAATTTGTTGGCAAAGACCTAACACGAGATAAAACACTGTGAAGACAAGATTTGTTTTTGTTTTTGTTTTTGTTTAAATTAAATCACTGCCTAGAGCATTCTAATTTAAATAATCCATCAAGAACTATCTTTAGGCAGAATTATAGTCATGAATGCAATTTTATTTCACCTCCTCTCTTTTTCTGTTTTTTTTTTCCTTATTTTTGAGTACTCTAACCCCAGCTGTTTCATTAGTACCTACTATTTAGAATGTCTTTAAGTTTCATAACATTGTGGTTGGAAAATATACCATTTTAAAAATTTTTCATTTTATTTTATTAATTTTTATTTGTTAAGCCTTTCTTTGTGATCCAGTATGTGAACTATGCTGGAGGATGTTCCATGTACACTCAAACAGAATGTGTATTCTGATGTTTTAAGATGAAATGTTCTGAGTATATCTGTTATCCCTCTCAGTATCCCTCTGAGTATATCTGTTAAGTCTGGTTATATCTGGTCCAGTGTGTCATTCAAAGCCAATGTTTCCTTGTTGATTTTCTGCTTAGATGATCTGTCCATTGACCTAAGTGGGATATTAAAGTCCCCTATTATTGTATTGGTATGAGTGAGTTTCTTTATGTTACTAATTAATTTATATATTTGGGTGTTCCCAGGTTGGGAGCATAAGTATTTACAATTGCTAGAGCTTCTTATTGGAGAACCATATCATAATAAATGATCATTTATTATGATATGGTTCCCTTCTTCCTCCTTGTCACAGTCTTTGGTTTAAAATTTAGTTTATCTAATATTAATTATGTTTACTTCAACTCCCTCTTGATGTCCATTAACATGATAAATGGTTCTCCATCCTCACCTTCCATCTGCAGTTGTCTTTAGGTCTAAAATGAGTCACTTGTAGGCATTATATAGATAGTCTTGTTTTTTAATCCATTCTGATACCCTATGTCTTTTCATTGGAGCACTTAGTTCATTTACATTCTGAGAGATTATTGATAGATATGAATTTAGTCTCATTGTATTACCCATTAAGTTGTTTCTGGATATTTTCTCTTTCCTTTCTAGTATTTGTTGAATTTGGTCTTTCTTTCCCATTCAAACAGTCCCCTTTAGTATATCTTGCAGGGCTGTTTAGTGGTCATGACCTCCTTTAGTTTTTGTCTGTCTGGGCAAATGCTTATTTCTCCTTCTATTCTCAATGACAACCTCTCTGGATAAAGTATTCTTGGCTGTATATTTTTTCCCACTCAGCACATTGAATATATCATGCCACTTTCTTTTAGCCTTCTGAGTTTCTGTGGAGAGATCTGCTGCTAATCTGATTTGTCTTCCCTTATAAGTTAGGGATTTCTTTTTCCTTGCTGCTTTTAAGATTTTTTAAAAACATTTTCTTGGTGATTTGGGAGTCTTTTCTGGTTCCGTACACATTTTAGGATTGTTTGTTCCAGCACTTTGAAAAATGCCAATGGTATTTTGATTGGGATGGTGTTGAAAGTATAAATTGCTCTGGGCAGCATAGACATTTTAACACTGTTTATTATTCTGATCCATGGGCATATAATGTTTTTCCATCTTTTTGTGTCTTCAATTTTTTTCATGAGTGTTCTGTAGTTTCCTCAGGTATGGATCCTTTACCTCTTTGGTTACAGCCGAGATGCCCTTCAACAGAAAAATGGATAAAGAAGATGTGGTCCATATATAAAATGGAATATTACTCAGCCATCAGAAAGGATGAATACCCAACTTTTGCATCAACATGGATGGGACTGGAGGAGATTATGCTGAGTGAAATAAGTCAAGCAGAGAAAGTCAATTATCATATGGTTTCACTTACTTGTGGAACATAAGGAATAAGATGGAGGACATTAGGAGAAGGAAAGGAAAAGTGAAGGGGTGGAAATGGAAGGGGGAGATGAACCAGGAGAAACTGTGGATTCTGAGAAACAAAATGAGGGTTTTAGAGGGGAGGGGATTAGGGGGATGATTGAGCCTGGTGGTGAGAATTAAGGAGGTCATGTATTGCATGGAACATTGGGTGTTATATGTAAACAATGAATCTTGGAACACTACATCAAAAACTAATGATGTAATGTATGGTGACTAATATAACACAATAAAAAAACTGGACAAAGGTTAAATGTTCAATAATCAGGGTTTGGGTGAACTCATTATGGTAATCCACATAATAGAACACTATATAATAGCTCAAAATGATATCAAACATACATGAACTGTTTTGAGAAAAGCAAATTACAAAATATGTGCATATGAAAAAATTCTTGGGCATATGAATAAGAAAAAGTCTTGAATATATATCTACATGTTAATAATATTTATCTCTCTGTGGTAGGATTTAAGATGATTTAACATTTTAAAAATAGTTTTTTGTCTTTGTATTTTGCTGATTTCACTACTATATGTCTTGGTGTTAGCCTGCTTTTGATGATATTAATGTGAGTTCTCTATGAATATTGGATTTGTATGTCTGTTTCCTTGCTCAGATTAGGGAAGTTTTCAGCTATAATTTCCTCAAATATACCTTCTTCCCTCTTATCCCTTTCTTCTTGTTCTGGGACTCCTATGATGTGAATGTTATTACTTTTGATAGAGTCCACTGAGTTTCCTAAATTTACTTTCATGATCCATTATTTTTCTTTCCCTCTTCTTTTCAGCTTCATTATTTATCAAAATTTTATCTTCTATATCATCTATCCATTCCTCTGCTTCTTCAATTCTTGTGCTCATTACAGCTAGTCATTTTTTGCATCTTGGTTATAGCATTTTATTTTGGCCTGACTACTTTTTAGGCCTTTTATCTCTGTAGTAAGGGACTCCCTGGTGTCTTCTATGCTTTTCTCAAGCCAAGCTAGTATTCTTATAACTGTTGCTTTAAATTCTGGATCAGGCATATTACTTATATGTGTTTGATTAGATCCCTGGCCATGACCTTTCCTTGTTCTTTCTTTTGGGATGAATTCTTCCATCTTGGCATTTTGTCTAGGTCTCTGTCTCTGTGTTAGGAAAGCCTGTTGTGTTTCTTGCTCTTGAGAGTAATGGTTTTATTAAGAAGAGGTCATATACTGTCTAGGGCCTGGCGCTTCAGGAGGTGTCTCTGGTGTGTGCTGTGTGCCCTCTTCTGCTGTGTTTTGGTTGCTCTTTCCCTCAAATGTGTTCTCTGCAGTTTCTCGTCTGTAGTGGGGAATGTTTGGACCTTGCCCAGTGTGTAGAAAGTTTTAACTAGGTATACTTTGGTCTGTTTCTTAAAAGAAGCCATATCTTATATCCACTAGAGCTGAATATTTGCAACACTACTCCACGGTCAGTAGATGGTGTGTGCATGGGAGTTGTGCTGGTCTTCTGGGATAGGCCTCCTTTGCTGCTCTTGCTGCCAAGCATGTTTTCCCTAATAAAAAAGCACCTGCAGATCATGGAGGGGGTGTTGTAAGGGGCTCAAGCCTCTCCAGTGTGGGTGCTGAACTGCTCATTGAAATCCCTCCATGTTGATGTGTGGGGGATAAAAATAGACATCACCCAACTCTCTTGTTCCTGAAGAGGGGGGTTCACACTGCTACTGTACTTGAAGGCCCTCAATCTTCTCTCATGTTTCCCAGGCATCCCTCATATCCCTGCCTTCACCCAGTCTGTGTCTGGGCCATCTGCCCCCTGGAAGCACAGTGCTCCCATGTTTTATTTCAGGCACGCCAGATGAGTTTCAAAACCCCAGATTTTAGGGACATGAGACAGACCTGTGCTGGTTCTCTGGGATAAGGACTTTCTGCACTGGGCTTGGTCCCAGTTTGTCCCAGAAGGGCAGTTGCACGAATGCACAGACATTCAGAGTTCACAGTAAAGGGCAGCAAAAAGCTGGTCTTAAGGTTAGCTTCCCTCAGCCCCTATGCTAATGAGCACAGCAATGCAACTAGCCCTTTTGTCCCTTGAGAGGCAATGCTTCCCTCCCAAATGCACTCCAAGGGGAGAACTCTTTCTTCCAGTTCAACCCATGGAATCTTCAGACCACATTTTCATTCCTGGGCCTCTGTGCTTCACCACAGGAGCATCGCTATGCCTTCCAGGCTCCATACCAGCCATGGCACGGATTTCTAAAACTTCAGTCTTTGAGCTCTGCTGCTTATAAAAACTCATGATGATCAGCCCCTATCATTTTCCCAATCAATAGTTTGGAGGAACTGTTTTTTTTTGTGCAATACCCTGTGCACTGCTGTCTGTCTGTCTCTCCTTCTCTCTCTCTCTCTCTCTGCCTCTCTCTCTCTCTGTGTCTCTTCTCTCCATGATCAGGGGTCCATCCCCTCCATAGCACCCATAATTATTTTCTTCCACAAATCATGTCTCCACACTTCCTACCTCCCAGAATGTCACCTCTATTCTCCCTCTAGTTATGCAATTTGTTCTCTTGGTCCTCAGATTGATTTCTTTGATGTACAGAATGATTTGGTATTACTTTAGCTGTGTTCAAGGGATGAGGCAAGCATAAGGGCTCCCTGCTCCTCTGCCATCTTAACACCTCCCCCCAGGTTTTTATTTTAATTCCAGTTAGTTAACATATAGTGTAATATTGGTTTTGGATATACAATCCAATGATTCAACACTTCCATACATCAACCTGTACTCATTACAAGTGCATTCCTTAACCCCTCTCATCTATTTAACCCATCCCTACTCCCATACTCCCTTCTGATAACCCTCAGTTTGTTCACTATAGTCAAGAATCTGTTTCTTGGTTTGCTCTCTCATTCTTTTTCTTTTCTATTTGCTTATTTTGTTTCTTAAATTCCACATGAGTGAAGTCATATGAAATTTTTCGCTCTCCGACTGACTTACATTGTTTAACATAATCCTCTCTATCTCCTTCTATGCCTTTGCAAATGGAAATATTTCATTCTTTTTGTGGCTGAATAATAACCCATCATATATATGCCACATCTTCATTACCCATTCATCAGTTGATGGACATTTGGGCTGTTTGCATAATTTGGCTATTGTAAATAATGCTGTTATATGTCTCTAAGTGTGTGTGTCCTTTTGAATTAGTATTTTTATATTCATTGGGTAAGTGCCTAATAGTACAATTGATGGATCCGAGGACACTTTTATTTTTAACTTTTTGAGGAACCTCCATACTGTTTTCCACAGTGACTATAATCGGGTCACATTCCATCAGCAGTGCAAGAGGCTTCTTTCTCCACATCCCCACCGACACATGCTTTTTCTTGTAATCTTGATTTTGGGAATTCTAAGTGGTATGAGGTGATATCCCATTATAGTTTTACTTTTCATTCCCTCCACGGTGAGTGATGATAAGTATATTTTCTTGTGTCTGTTGGTCATCTGTATGTATTTGAAGAAATGTATGTTCAAGTTTTCTGCCCATTTTTAATCAGATCATTTCTTCTTCTTCTTCTTCTTCTCCTTCTTCTTCTTCTTCTTCTTCTTCTTCTTCTTCTTCTTCTTCTTCTTCTTCTTTTTTGCATTAGACTATGTAATGTCTATATATATTTTGGATACTAACACTTCATTGGATATGTCATTTGCAAATATCTTCTCCCATTCAGTAGGTCGCCACTTAGAAGCTTTTTGCTGTGATGTAGTACCAAAAGTTTATGCTTTTCTTTCCCTTGCCTCTGACCAGTGTTAAAGGAGGTAACTGTCTGTGTTCTGTTATAAGATTTTTATGGTTTCAGATCTAACATAAAGGCCTTTCATCCATTTTGAATTTATTTTTTGTATAGTGTAAAAAAGTGGTCCAGTCTCATTATTTTGCATGTGGCTATCCAGTTTTCCCAACACCATTTGTTGAAGAGACTGTATTTTTCCCATTGGATATTATTTACTGATTTGTTGAAGATTAGTTGACCATATAGTTGTGAGTTCATTTCTGGATTTTCTATTCTGTTCTAATGATCCATGTGTCTATTTTGGTACCAGTACTATACTGTTTTGATCAAAAGAGCTTTGTAATGTAACTTAAAGTCTGGAGTTGTGATATCTCCACATTTGCTTTTCTTTTTCAACATTGCTTTGGATATTTGAGGTCTTTTGTGGTTTCATAAAAATTTTAGGATTTTTTTGTTTTAATCCTTTGAATAATATCATTCTCAGTGGGGAAAAACTGACAGCCTTCCTATAGAGATCAGGAAAACAAAAACGATGTCCACTCTTGCCACTGTGGTTCAACATAGTAATAGAAGTCCTAGCAACAGCAATCAGACAGCAAAAAGAAATAAAAGGTATTGAAATTGACAAAGAAGAAGTCAAATTCTCTCTCTTCACAGATGATATGATACTTTATATGGGAAATCCAAAAGACTCCACTCCCAAACTACTAGAACTCATACAGTAATTCAGTCATGTGGCAGGATACAAAATCAATACACAGAAATCAGTTGATTTCTGTGAAAATATAGAAATATAGAAAGGGAAATTAGAGAATCGATTCTATTTGCCATAACACCAAGAACCATAAGATACCTTGGAATAAACCTAACCAAAAAAGGAAAGAAACTAGAGAACTACTCAAGAAACTACAGAACACTAATGAAAGAAAATGAAGGAGATACAAAAATACAGAAAAGCATTCCGTGCTTGTGGATCAGATGAATAAACATTGTTAAAATGTCTATACTGCTCAGAGCAATCTATACTTTTAATGTCATTCTGATCAAAATTCTACTGGCATTTTTCAAAGAGCTGGAGCAAATAATCCTAAAATTTGTATGGAATCAGAAGAGAGCTTGAATCACTAAGGAAATGTTGAAAAACAAAAACAAAACTGGGGGCATCACATTACCTGATTTCAACCTTTCCTACAAAGCTGTGATCACCAAGACAGCATGGTACTGGCAATTTGATAAATCATATGCCACACTAATCCAAAAGAAAAGAGAGAAAGCTCAAATTAATAAAATTATGAAAGAAAAGGGAGAGATCACAACTAACACCAAGGAAGTAGAAACAATCATCAGAAGCTATTATCAACAGTTATATGCCAATAAGTTAAGCAACCTAGATGAAATGGATGCATTTCTGGAAAACTATAAACTCACAAAATTGAACCAAGTAGAAATTGACAACATGAATAGACCAATATCTAGTAACAAGATATAAGCAGTGAACAAAAACCTCCCAAAAAACAAGAGCCCAGGACCTGATGGATTCCCTGGGGAATTCTACCAAACTTTCAAGGAAGAAATAACACCTATTCTCCTGAAGTTGTTTCAAAAAATTGAAGCAGAAGGAAAACTTCCAGACTCTTTTTATGAAGCCAGCATTACCCTGATCCCCAAACCAGGCAAAGTCCACACCAAAAAGGAGAATTTCAGACCAATATCACTGATGAATACGGATGCTAGATTCTCAACAACATCCTAGCAAACGGGATCAAACACCACATTAAAAAGATTATCCACCATGACCAGGTGGGATTCATCCCTGGGTTACAAGGATGGTTCAACATTTGCAAATTAATCATTGTGATAGAACCAATCAATAAGAGAAGAGAGAAGAACCACATGGTCCTCTCAATTGATGTAGAAAAGGCGTTTGACAAAATCCAGCATTCGTTCCTGATTAAAATGCTTCCAAGTATAGGGATAGAGGGAACGTTCCTGGACTTCATAAAATCTATCTATGTAAGACCCACAACAAACATAATCCTCAATGGGATAAATCTCACAGCCTTCCTGTTGAGATCAGTAACACGACAAGAATGCCCACTCTCACCACTCTTGTTCAACATAGTATTAGAAGTCCTAGAAACAGCAATCAGACAACAAAGAGAAATAAAAGGTATCCAAATTGGCAAGGAAGAAGTCAAACTCTCTCTCTCTTCGCAGATGACATGATACTTTATATGGAAAACCCAAAAGACTCCACCCCCAAACTACTAGAACTCATACAGCAATTCAGTAACATGGCAGGATATAAAGTCAATGTACAGAAATCAGTGGCTTTCTTATACACTAACAATGAAAATACAGAAAGGGAAATTAGAGAATCGATTCCAGTTACTATAGCACCAAGAACCATAAGATACCTGGGAAGAAACCTAACCAAAGAGGTAAAGGATCTGTACTCGAGGAACTACAGAACACTCATGAAAGAAATTGAAGAAGACATAAAAAGATGGAAGACCACAGATATTAGACTGAAATTCTCCTTTTTGGTGTAGTCTTCGCCTGGTTTGGGGATCAGGGTAATGCTGGCTTCATAAAAAGGGTCTGGAAGTTTTCCTTCTGCTTCAATTGTTTGAAACAGCTTCAGGAGAATAGGTGTTATTTCTTCTTTGAAAGTTTGGTAGAATTCCCCAGGGAATCCATAAGGTCCTGGGCTCTTGTTTTTTGGGAGGTTTTTGATCACTTCTTCAATCTCGTTACTAGATATCGGTCTGTTCAGCTTGTCAATTTCTTCCTGGTTCAATTTTGGGAGTTTATATTTTTCTAGGAATGCATCCATTTCCTCTAGGTTGCTTAACTTATTGGCATATAACTGTTGATAATAGCTTCTGATGATTGTTTCTACTTCCTTGGTGTTAGTTGTGATCTCTCCCTTTTCATT
>PISX010026854.1:0-23842 GCA_004024625.1 Mellivora capensis | reverse complement strand
ATTAGTTCACTCTCAGTGAGTCCAAGGTAGGACGTGCTTCAAGATTATTTGAGAAAACATTTCAATAATGTTGTCCAGTCTTCAATCAGAGTGTTGCTTCACCATATACTGGTTTCCTTGATGTTTATAGGATGATGACAGTAGAATTCATATCTATTAGGTGAGAGAAAATGCTTCTCCAAATCATCAAATTTCCTCCTGTGCAGTATGACGGGTCCAAATTAGTTCACTTCTCTTCATATAGTTAACTGTGGCCAAAGAAAAGCCAGACTCTAATTGGTTTAGACCTTGATTCCTGAACCAATCAGCAGCAAAGGGAATGGGGTTTTCATGATTCTCAGGCCCTGCTTTAGGAGTTGGGGTCAAATTTGGGTTTAGGGAATCAGACCCAATGTCCGCTGCTGAAAGCTTGGACTCCAACACTTACTTGCTTTGTCCTTGGGCAAAGGACAACCTTACACAACTTTACTGAACTTACTGAATTCCCTTACCTACAAAATGGGTAGGAAGCAGAACTGAGATAAATAAAAGTGAAAACAAAAGATTCTGCAGAGGGCTTGATAAGTAGTTAGCACCCAGTAAATTATTAATGTCATTATTATTCACCTATGTATTTTCATATTATATAATAGTTCTAAAATGGTCTGCCTTGTTGGGTAAAGTGTGAGTTTTTTGAGCATAGAAGCAATATCACTCTCATGTGTTACCTCTAAAGTTTTACATATAATAAGTGTTCAACATATTTCTTTAACAAATGAGTGAATAAATGAATATCTGTTGAGTGAACAAATAAAAGCCTGAAAACAATAGAAGGTAGATTTAAAAGAAAGACAACCAAATGGTGACTGGCCAATGAAAGGTCAGGGAGGATAATGAGAACAAAATAGGCCAGCCTGAGAAAAACTATATTTGAGAGAAAAAATTGCCAGATCTAGTGAGGCCTTTTCCCCGAACACTAGAATGGTTGCAGGAAGTAAGTGAACTGAATGCAACTCGAGTTTAGGACGACTGGCTCAAAAATGCGGTGATGTCTTCAGATACGTTGTTTTATAATTTGATAAATAATAAATGTTTAAATAAAATCCCTGTCAATACTTACTGTAATCTAGAGGAAGTAGAAGAAAGTATAACAATGATAGGTACTAAGTACAGGATATGTTTCGAGCATTATTCTAAGTATCTCTCTTGCATAAACCCTTATAATCCTCAAAACAAACCTGTGAGGCAAGTACTATTCTTTTCGTCTCCATTTCCATTTACAGATTGGAAAATCAAGCTCAGAGAGACTGAGAAACTTGCTTAAATCCCACAGACAGTAAATAGGAAAGTGAGATGTTTACCCCAAGGATCTGACTCAAGAGTCTGTGTGTTTAGCCATTACACTGTACTGTGGAATAAATAGAAGGGTGCCTAGAAAAACCAGGCTCCATCTCTAAACTATCATGTACTTTAGAGTTAAATGCATCACTGTCCGTGAGGAGCACTACGGGTCTCCCATGTCACTGAGAGCCGAAAGGTATAGCCAGCCATTGATCATGTATGTGCCCCTCTCGCCCTCCACATTGCCCTTTGGAATCTCCAGTGCATAACACAAGGGCTGTGGAGAGTGGCAACTAAACAAATAACTGTCAAGTGAATGATTGTGAGGATGAGTGGATTTGGATCAATGCCAGCGTATATGTGATGTGCCCACCTCATTTCCATGGAGACCAACCTCTTCATGCTTCTGCTTCCCCATTTGGTAAACTGTCTTTAAAAACTTGCTGCACTTTTCAAGATGAGACAGTAGGCTTCACAGCAACCCTTGGAGTCATATGAAAGAGATACTTAAAGATAATTCATGCCTTCAAGGACACACTGGGAACTGGAATGAATACAAGGTGTGTGTCCCTTTCCAGAGGCTCTTTCAGAATTGTTGCTGAGCTATAGAGAAAATGCACAATAAGCTGTCTGAATGAAAGGAAATGCTAGTCCAGGGGCTCTCCTAGGGAATTAAGGAATGAGGCACTATCAAACTACGCTTTCCTTAAGAGGCATCCGCAAACAGTAAAATGAAGACTGTCACCCGCAGACATTTTCTGGTTATGTTTTAGCATAGATCTGCCTTCAATCAGACTTTAACTTGAAATTCCTGCATTTCCCTTCAGCTGCTTATATGGTGAATATTCATGGCAGTCAGAATCCCTACTCTTTCGAAAGAGCTATAGTCCCCCAATAGTTAAGTTCTAAGAACAACATATAAGCCACAATTCAGATTTCAGCTGTACAAATAAAGTACAATCTTAAAACATAAGATGAGTGTTGAGCTTGTTGCTCTAGAAATTGCTCTGCCTGTTGTAACCATGTAGTCTCATCTCTTACACCAAAAGATCTTTATTAATAAAAATAAAATCAACATTATTTCCTTATCTCTCTATACTAATCTTTGTCAGCTACGAGGAATATTCCAGAAGGCATTATCATATTTAATAGATATAAGTGGTATGCAAAATATTTATAATTAGACTTTTAAAAGGAGCTTTAAAAAAAAATCACTGTATTTGCACGCCCTTACTTACAAGAAGTGTCTTTAGCTTGCAGCCTCTGAAGGAACAAAATCAAAACTACTTGAGCAAGTTTCCTGGCTAGAGGAAAAACTAGAGACTCTGAACCATAAGGAAGACAGTGGGGAACCATATGAAAAAATGGTTCTTGCAAAAGACCAGGTATGTTGTAGAAGAAAAAATAACCTTTCTCTTAAAAAGCTACCTGAACTTATATGAATTAAATTCTGCAGTCCTTTCTGGATAGGCTGGAAGTTCGTATTTAAATTCAAGATAGCACATAAAAATATTTGTATTTGGTAAATGTAATTGTATTTCCTGATGAATATTCACATATAAAAATTTTGTTAGTGATATTTTAAAAGTTTGTTTGATATGGAGCTTCTTGGACAATATTAGCTGAATATTCTACTTATTTGTAACTGGCATGAACTACATAAATGTTTCCTTGTTTTTCAGGTTGAACTTAATCAATGAATAGCTTCTGTTAGTAACATAAATGGATCAGAAAGTTTATCATGCACTTAAATCAATGATAAGAAGTTAATAATCTTGGAATCTCTGGACATTTATATAATTTTTTTTTCTTGTTCAACTCAAATGGGTTTGTATCTGCCTTTGGCATATGTCTATTTTTTCATACAAAAACATATCCATATGTTCCAAAGGTAGGTATAAACCCATTTGATCCTATACATATGTATATATAATATACCTTCAATACATCAAGCAAACATTATTTTCTCATTTCCTAAATCTTAGCATATTTGTGTTCTTTGTTGTTGGGCTCTTCAATAGATTGGACAAAAGGTAGGGATAGGAGCAAGGATTTCTCAATGATGATTTACAAAGTGTGTAGGCAAGTTAGTACTGCCATTCACAGGATTTGAGAACTAGTATCTATTTCTATCTGGCATCTTTTGAATATGTAAAAGGAAGAGTTATACTCTTTGTTTCTAAACTTTTCTCCTTTTCAGTGCATTGAGAAATTACAAGCTGAAGTGAAAGCTTCCCAAGAGCAACTTACAGCCCATGTAAGTGGTTTTCTCCTTTTTTAATCCCTTAACTTATATCACGGTTATCCTGGGAATGAACAGTCATTTTTCAGAAGTTCTAACTATTGTCTTTCTGCTGCATACCAAATCACAAGTCTAAGAATCAGTATTTTTACTGCCTCTACGAAGTTGCTTTCCATAAATAGAATGCTGATTTCTGCTTATGGTAAAAATTATAAAATTGATGTGTTATCTATAACCACACAGTCTAATCAGGGACCACCAGGATAAGAGAACAAGAAACTAAGGGTAGAAAGACGAGGAAACCTGGCAGGTTTAGTGAGTGAATGAAAGTGGAAATGATTGGCACATTGAATACAGGCTTAGAACAGAGTTGCTTAAACTTCAGTGTTTCGAGAATTACTTGGGAAACTTTTAGAAACAAACTGCCTGGAGATTCTGATTTCTGCATGCCTTGGGTAGGACCTGAGAATTTGTACTTCCAGATGATGCTATATTCAGGTGATGCTGATGCTGCCAATTTTGGACCACATTTCAAGTAGCACTGTATTGTGTACATTCATTCTGCCCCAGTCTAGTAATTCTTGGACAAGTGACCATAAGAGATGCAGAACTGTTCATTTTCCCTGCAAGTACTCCCCTGAGAGAGACCGTATGAAATTCTAGAGTGTACTTCTTTTTTTTTTTAATATTTTATTTATTTATTTGACAGACAGAAATCACAAGTAGGCAGAGAGGCAGGCAGAGAGAGGGAGGGGGAAACAGGCTCCCTGCTGAGCAGAGAGCCCGATGCAGGGCTCCATCCCAGGATCCTGGGATCATGACCCGAGCGCAAGGCAGAGGCCTTAACCCACTGAGCCACCCAGGCGCCCCTCTAGGGTGTATTTCATTGACACTTTGGCCTATCTTTACTCAGAGAACTAATGAGCATCTTCTGCCACAAGATCCTTGCATGTTTCACACATAAACCAGTTGTCACCCTGCCTCTGTCCCTTCCCAAGGATCTGAACAATTCTGATATCTTACAAGTTTCCCTGAAGACTTGCTCACCTTCTTTTCAATGATTTCTTCTATCCATAGGTTGGGTGCTGGGGGAGGACTTCCTGATTAAGTATATTAGCTGGTCATGTTAAACGGCTAATCTGAATAACAACAAGGTCTCATACTATCTGAGACCTGAGGGACTGCTGTCCATAAGTCCTACAGAAATAACTGCAAAATAACAAATTCTCATCACCATCCCTTTGATATTTGAAATAAGCTAATCTGGATAAATCATGGTAATTGACTGGGGGCTGGGTACAGAGAAAGAAAAGATAATGTGCTGTGGCGGTTAGCAGAGCTTTTAGCTTTGACTTCAGAACTCTTTTGGCCTTGTATGCTCAAGTGACCAAGAGTGAAAATGATTAAGGCCTGCATTTGTGACATGGTGACATATTCAGACAGCAGTATATCTCATTAGCTCAGTTTTCTGTTGCAGATGCCACCCTCTGGTCCCACCCCAGTCTGCCCCTGAGGGTGCCAGATAATGACTATTGTCAGAGGATGTCTCCTCATGCCAGACTGATACTGGCTGTAGGCCATTTGCCCGGTGTGAGTTTAGCTCAGAAATTTGTTAAGGAGAGCAGATTGTTCACTAAGGTTCTGATATTAGCTTCCAGCATCTCTTCATGCAAAGCGGATTTAAAAAACAAAACAAACCATAGTCACAGATGCCTTTAGGAAATTCCTGTGGTGTCTTCTTCCATTGCCTAGCTTATGGAGAGTCTGTTCCTGCACCATGCTGGTCCTGGCCAGGGCTTGTCTGAACTGGGATTACTTTCTTGTATTAGGGTATGGATACCCACAATGGAGATTTCTGCTATGTAACTTCTCAAAGTTAGGTTTTAATAGAGCAGGGTGATTGCAAAAGCTTTGCTTCAACCCATCAAGAAGATTTAAATGAAAATATTAATAACAGTGTTTATTGAGAGTAGATTTTGTGTCTATTATGTGATAGGTGCTTCATATATTTTCTATTTTAAGTCTCAATACAACCCAACAAGGTGGGCATTATTTTTCAGGTAGAAAAACAATATTAGAAATTAGATCACTTGTCACACATGTCAATTCTACCCATGCTTTTGCAACCACAATTTGCTGCCTCTCCAAACTGTATTCTCTACATGCCATTTCAGGTATCAAATGGTGTTTATAGAAATTCTTTCTGCAAGCTTGTCTCTCTATTCACTCTGAGTGATTCATCAGTACATAATGCCACAATTCTCACTTCCATGCAAATAAACAACCCCCTCCACCCCCATCAAATTCTTTTGATCCTAATCATCCCCTAATTACAGCTCCTTAGGACTGTAATAATTTCTTAAAACATGGTTCCTTCCACCTCACACCAGTTAGAATGGCCAAAATTAGCAAGGCAGGAAACTATGTGTGTTGGAGAGGATGTGGAAAAAGGGGAACCCTCTTACACTGTTGCTGGGAATGCAAGTTGGTGCAGCCACTCTGGAGAACAGTGTGAGATTCCTCAAGAAATTAAAAATAGAGCTTCCCTATGACCCTGCAATTGCACTACTGGGTATTTACCCCAAAGATACAGATGTAGTGAAAAGAAGGGCCATCTGTACCCCAATGTTTATAGCAGCAATGGCCACAGTCACCAAACTGTGGAAAGAACCAAGATGCCCTTCAACGGACAAATGGATAAGGAAGATGTGGTCCATATACACTATGGAGTATTATGCCTCCATCAGAAAGAAAGAATACCCAACTTTTGTAGCAACATGGATGGGACTGGAAGAGATTATGCTGAGTGAAATAAGTCAAGCAGAGAGAGTCAATTATATGGTTTCACTTATTTGTGGAGCATAACAAATAACACGGAGGACATAGGGAGATGGAGAGGAAAAGGGAATTGAGGAAAATTGGAAGGGGAGATGAACCATGAGAGACTGTGGACTCTGAAAAACAACCTGAGGGGTTTTGAAGGGGCGGGGGTGGGAGGTTAGGGGAGCCTGGTGGTGGGTATTATGGAGGGCAAGTATTGCATGGAGCATTGGGTGTGGTGCAAAAACAATGAATACTGTTATGCTGAAAAGAAATTTAAAAATTTAAAAAAAAATGGTTCCTTGAAAATAACCTTCCAAATGATGTTAATAGGTATTCTGGAAAAAAAAAATTGGGAGGGGCACTGGAAATGAAGTTAAGTTAGATTGGTTTAGTTACTGCAGGATTTATCAGTGTATAATCAATCTCCAAGAGAGGATCATAGTATGTTGTCTTCCAAAGGTGTTTGACCATGAGTGCACAAAGGTTTGGAGACTGCTAGCATATTGCATCAAATTAAAGCAGTATGTTTGCTACATATGGCTTGAATAGCTTGCTGACACCTTAGGCTCAGCATACACAAGGTCAAATTTATCATCTTCTAATCCTATCTCTTAAATATGTCCCTCTTTTTGGATCCCCACGATAGTGAATAGTATCACACTGCTATTGTTTATTCTACATCTGAACTACCAACCAGTATTAAAATCCTACCTCTCTCTGCCTCCATCCCACATTTAGTTAGTTGTCAGGCTATGGATATGTTTCTGAAAGTTAGCTCACTTCTGTGTCTTCTATTCCATCATACTGCCATATCCCTAACTCTTTCTGACCATCTTTCATCTTATTGCTACTGGCCCCCAAATATTAACATATTCAGGTTCAGAAGCTCCCACTGTCTGTCCCGCCAACCCAAATCACAATATAATCCTCTTGCTCTCACACCATCAAGTCCTGTTTGCAGAGCACAGAAATGGTAAAACTCATGTGTGAAGATGCGGGGTGGAGGCAGAAAACCAAACAGAGACAAAGAGTAATGTTCAAAGGGAGGATGAAACCTACTGGGGCAGCAGAAAAGAGAAGAGGGATTGAAGGACAAAGGTGGTCGAAAAAGAACTCTGTAGATGGAGTGAGGGTCCTTCTGGGATAGGACACCAGTAGGCTCCTGGGCGTTTTAGGGATGCTTAATATTAAGAAATAACTGTTAATCTCAGGAAACAAACAGGGTTGCTAGAGTGGAGTAGGGTGGGAGGGATGGAGTGGCTGGGTGATGGATATTGGGGAGGGTATATGTTGTGATGAGCGCTGTGAACTGTGTAAGACTGAGCAATCACAGATCTGTACCCCTGAAACAAAACATTCTATGTTAATTTAAAAAAATGAGAAAAAGAAAAAAAAACTTAAAAAAAAAAAAGAAATAACAGAATATTAATAGGAATTGTCAGGCGGCATATACTTGAATCCCCCTAAATGTTTAGGAGTGTAAATGTGTAAATGTGTAAAGCTTGGAATTCCTTTTGGACTGTGCCTCCTCAATGTCACACTACTGCAGGATGTGACCCCGTAGTAGTCTTCTGGCTTCCCTGCCTCTGCCCTGTAAGAGGTTTCCAAAGGGCCATTCCTACCCCAAGCTCCCCACTCTTACCTACCCCCACTCTCCTCCCCACTGAATAAGCTGATAAAATGGCACTTCTATCTTTTCTTTATACATCCCATGCCAGTTGACTGCCCTGTGAGTTTACTCTCTCTCTGTGTTCTCTTGGTCTGGACTATCCCTACCTCTGCTCTTATCCAAATAATTCTAATTCTTCTTTCAAGACTTGTATCAGGGATCAACCTCTTCCTTAGTCCCCAGATTACTTTCTCTGGACTCCCATAACCTCCTGTACATACATCTGTTTTAGCTCAAAATACTACTTTTTTATTGTTGTTGATATTATCTGTTCATATATCTGTCCCCTACTCGACTCAAAGGTCATTGAGGGCAACATCAAGAACGTGTCTCTGTAACTATCACTCCAAGTACAGGGATAGCCACATTACAGCCACTCAATATATTTGCTAAACTGAAATGAATTTTACTCTGATCATGTCATTTCCCCCGTTTCAAAGCCTAGAGTAAGATAATGGTTGCCCAATACTCCAGAATAAAGTCCAACCTCCTGACCATGGCATTCATCACACTGAAAATGAGACTCTGACCCCTTTCCCCGACTTCTCTGTATCACACATCTGTGACTCCCAAGAATGCCATGCATTCCTGCCCTAGGGGTTATGCTCGTGGTTTCTTTCAACCTGGAATATCAGTTCCCACCAACAATTCTGATGAAGAATGCCAGTTTTTTCCCATTCTTCATCAGAATTGTTCCTTCCAGGAAGTTTCTCCTGACCATCCAACCAGAAGTAATCTCTTTCTTTAGTACTTTCATAACACATCTCTATACCTGTCTTTTGTCGCTTGTTACACTATGACCCATACGAGAATTATGTGATGTGAACTAGCTTTTCCCCAAGACTGTGAGCTCATGGAGAAGAGGGAGCAAGTCTCTTTATCTTTATGCCTCTCACAGGGTGTAGCTCAATACCTTGTTCAGGTTTCATTGAAATGAATTACTAAAATGGCTAACTTAAAATCAAAGTTATTCTGGTATTTATAGCAATCTACATAAAATTTTATTTCCTAAAAATACAGTTACATAAGGTGTTATCATAATCTGAATATGATACTTTCAAGGTATAACATGGAAAAGACAAAAAGTAATGATCTCTTAGAATGGAAATAGAAGGAAAAAGTAGTAGCAAAAGGAGTACAGTTCTGGAAAACCCCTATTTCAAAAGAAGAAAGAAGAACATCCAAAGGAAATTATGGTCTTAACATGAGAATTAACAACCTGTGGCTTTCTTTTATTCAGAGTTTGCTTTCCTGTAACCCAAAAGGTGAATTATATTTTTGTATAATTAAATTGATAGCTATAAAATGTAGAGAAGACAGAAGCCTAAAAATTTCAGTCTGAGTTGTCACTACTATTATTTGGAAGCTTAAAATCTCATCTCATTAATTTTATGTAGTTACAGCTTACACTTTTCAAAGATTACAAAGGGTCATAAGTGCACACATGGATACCTACTCCAGCCACCCAGAGGGCTAACCTGCTCGAGGCATTTTTATCAACCCTTCCCACATGATTACCTATATACTTAGAGATATACACAAGATTAAACAAATATTTGAAGCAAATGTTTATAACCACTCAAAGATAATTGTTCATGTCAGGGCAATTTGAGTCAGGACTAGGTATGTTAAGGAAAAATATCCTTTTAAAATTAATGCTTTCCAAATTGTTGAATCCATTGCTTCACTGTTTTTAGTATTTGGGGTTATAAGTACTTAGCCGTGTCTATCTACACTATTGTTGATGATCTGATTATTTACAGTAACCCAGAGTTTTGCCTCCCTGCTTCACTTCCATCTCAATGGCCAACCCATCTCTTGATCTAGCTATCCCCTAAGACCTGACCATGGTCAAAAGTTCCATAATAGTCGATGGGATTATTTCAAAAAGAGAAATCTGGGTAACTAGGAGGTAGATGCTCAAGTGTTATGTTATTCTCTGCACTGTCTTGTATGCTTGAAATATTTCTAATAAAGTAAAAAAGTTAAGAATATCCAGAAGAAGAAACCATTCCAATGAATTGTATAGCATGCTTCAAGCTGTAAGACTGATGAGTATTTCTTTGAAATCAGAAGTTCCTGACTTAGAGTTCCTTAGGACATAGTTAAACCTGGAAGCAATAGTCTTGAAGCTTGAAATCAGGAAAACAAGGCATGGGAGGGCCCACCATGGGTACCCAAGTTTTCCTGAAGAGTTGATTTCACTTCTTCCTTTCCTCCTCCAAAGAAGCTATCAGCTGCCTTCTAAGAATCTATAGGAGCCCTCAGTTTAGATCAAGAGCAAACTCCTCTCCCCTAGGATTCCAGGCCCTCTGTTAATTGGTCTTTTCCTAGTATGATAGAAGACATGGACTGTTTTTGTTGTTATTGTGTTTCTTGGCTACAAAAGCATCCATTAACATATCTGGCAATCGTACCCTGATATCCTTTTCAGTTACATCTCTTTCATCGTGCACAGTCTTGAAGGGTCTGTAATTCAAAATTCCCTATCACATAGTAGCTGAGGAGTGGGCATCATCTCTAAGCCAATTAGATTCTGAATATTAATTCAGGTGAAACAAGAGAGGAAGAACACCTGGAAGTGATATTTCTGTGATGCTCCTGTCCAGGCAGCATGATGAAAGGGTTTGTGCTGCTGGCACCAGAACTGCTCTAGTTTCTGTCTATTTCTGAATCTGATTCCTGTGCATTTTAGGAACCATCCAACAATCCTCACAGTTTGAAGAAATTCTCTTTTTCTTTAAGCTAGTCAGAATCAGACTAGGTTTTTAGAGGTGAGAAGTTGCGATTCTTACACTGTCCAAGTAGTTCTCAAAGAGTGTCCCTGGACTAGAAGCATCAGGGTCACTGGGACTTGTTTGAAGTGCAGATCTTGAGGCCTCATCTCATACCTCCCAAATCTGAAACACTCGGAGGCAGACCCAGCGATATGTGCTTTTAAAATCCTCCAGGTAATTGTGATGATGGCTAATGTCTGAGAAGTGCTGGACTGTCCAATAAAAGCCCACCACTTTCAACCTGGACCCTTTATTTTTATAAGAATCAGAATCCTTGAGCAGCATCTTGCTGTTGGGGTCCAGCCTCTCTGTCCTCATGCTCCTGCCTCTGTGAAACATCTCTAGGCCTGGTTCTTAATATAGCAAGCTGGGACTGTGGCACATAGGACATGTTTGTTCAACTGATGAGCCAAATGGGAACAATCTCCCTCCTCTTCCTATCCAAATCCCATACTTCTATGTACTCAAAGTATCACTTCATTTCCAAAGCTTGTCATGACTAATTCTAAGACAAAGTGACAGTAATGAATACACCTTAGAGTCCTCTAACAATTTACCATTTCCTAAATGCTCCCACCCACATTATGTCATTCATTTTCCACAACAATCCTGTGAGGCAGGTATTACTACTCCTCTATCAGATGAAGAAAGTGAGAGTCAGACATAGTAAGAAGCCTGCTCACAGCAAACTGTTAGTAGGTGGCAAAATAAAGACTCGAACATAGGTATATTTACTTCAGGATCCCTGATGCATAAGTTTGGTTTCACATTTTAAAATTTCACACTTAATTCAGAATTTTTGCTGAATATATATGCCTGCATGCATAAGCCAGTGTGTCAATAAATTCATTTTTATGATCTTTTAGCTGTATTGTATTCTATAGACCTCCTGGCTGTTAATTACCCTGAGAGGGTTTGGTGGTACAAGCGCATGGTACCCTACCTACCTGAAGCCAATGAGCAATGGGGAAATTCCTGACCTAGGGGCCATTCTTTCAGAGCCAGACATGTTAATCAAAATGGAAAATTCCACTATGATTATTTATGAACACAACATGGTTCCATGTGGGATAATCTCAGAAATATTTTTATCACATTAGTTGATTATATTATAGTCAACCCTCTCTGCATCCCACCTTCTTTGGTTAGTTTGTCTGGACTGGATGACATGTAGGCCCTCATCTGAATCCCATACCTGGTTATTCCATGGTTCATCTCCCACATGCTTGAGCTAGAGAGGTTAAAAATCAGAGAAGAGTAACAGAGGCTTTCAAATACCATGGATGAATGTTACTACCAAATTTCTCTGCGGGCCTGGAAGGGGAAAGGGTCTGAATTCTTACTTCACACCAGCAGGATGCTTGTAATTTAGAATCAGTGCTCTCTGAACTTTGAGCCATCAAACAGACCTGGCCCAGTAAGATGTGACTAAGTAGCTAAATTCTAAATACTGATGAGGTGATATTCAAAATAAAACTTTGGAACTCCCATCAGGATCTTATTCAACTTATCTTTCTGTTTCTTTTGTCTAGAAATCCAAGGCACAATAAATTACTGTGGGAACCACTAATCTTAGCTGCTGGATCCCCTAATGAGGGCAGTTGGAGGTACAGTGACCTAAGGCATGAGTCTGGTCACATCTTGCAAGCCTAGATTCTGGATGATGTCCAGGAGGCTCATTTTCCCCTCAACCAGATCTGAGTGCTATTCTTCATGTTCCATAGATGATAACAAAGTTTAAGCTGAATAAGTACCCAAAGACAATTCTTGCCACTCCACTTTTTTAGAACCATCACATGTGCTGGATCTTGGTCCCGCCACTGAGTTGGACACAGAGTATAATGCTTTCACTTTTTTTTTTTTTGTAAATACCTATTAGCTACCTATGCATTTCTTCAAACACTTATTTTTGTGCCTTACGTGATAAGCATGTACTTCTCACACCAACATTTTCTCAAAGGAATACACAAATTTTAGAGGTCCAAACATTCCAATATAGATCATTGTTATAATCTCCATCTACTTGTCAAAAAACCAGATGGGAATAATGTATGATTATACAAAGCATTTTCTCATTTGATTCTGAGCTGCATTAATCTAGCCATTAATGCTCACACAGAACTCAAACTGTACTATTGTTAACAGAATCTAGTATACATCATATTTTCATTATTTTTTCTTAAGAATTCAAATCACTTTAATAATTTTTTAAAAATTTATTTATTTGTCAGAGAGAGAGGGAGAGAGAGTGAGCGAGCACAGGCAGACAATGCAGACAGAGGCAGAGGGAGAAGCAGGCTCCCCGCCGAGCAAGGAGCCCGATGTGGGACTCGATCCCAGGACGCTGGGATCATGACCTGAGCCGAAGGCAGCCGCTTAACCAACTGAGCCACCCAGGCATCCCTTCAAATCACTTTAAGATGAGTGAGAATGATACTTTTCCATTACAAAGAAACATAAGGTACTGATATAGTTCAAGAGGGCTCTTTAAAATGCCCCACTATCTGATTCTTGCCTGAGAGAGGATAGTAACCGAGAGCCAGTCCCTGGACTTGAAGGACCTGGCAAAGATTCCTAGAGTTCTGTTCCTCTTATCTGTGGAGAGAAGCTAATAACATTACTTGGCCTCACAGGGTGTTTTAGAAGTGAAGTAGGGTGACATTTATGAAACAGTTAACAGAGTGCCCAACAAATACAAAGGTTCAAAAAAATCTACTAACAGTTATTCCAAAATGAACTGTTTCACCATTTTTATGGGACTGTGGTTAACAGCCTTATAGAATAAAGTACCTTATTTTAGCTGCCAGTTTATTTTATAGGGGGTCTAGAAAGTTAAAGACAAAATTACTTTCTGAAGAGAATCTGGTTGTGTTCTGTCAGCACTTTCTCAGCTCATTTATTTCCCTGGTGAATATCTTTTTAAGCCTTTGGTAGAACTATCTCCTTGTAATTTTTCTGTTCCTCTGAATTATAAGTTTCCTAAGAGTAGAGCCTGCATCGAATTCCTGATGTCTGCTCCTCAGTCGGTTCTAAATAAGTAGGGGTCAAATGACTCAGTCAGTCAGTCAGTGGGTGAGTGGATGAATGGAAGTTGAATTCAAGAAGTATCATTTCAGGCCCCACAATTTCCAAGAGAGGATATCAGCTATAGCCCCAGCATAGTTGGCCATTTCTATGAGAGAGCTCTGGGCTTCACTGTACTCTAGGGTCTAACCAGGAGTGTCACTCAATACTTAGCTTTAAAAAGCTTGGATGAGAGAAAGTATATCACAGAGGAGCGCCTGAAATAAAGTCCATGTTTTCTTTTAGAGAGACACCCTAAAATCCTTCCTCAATTAAGTGAGGTCAGCAGACAGGCAATTCCTGGACTGCATCAAGTTGCCTGAGAAATGTTTTCACTGAATGTGGGAGAAGACATATGACATGATGCTAATGACTTAGTCTGGGAAGACTTTATAAGAAAGCTCTCTTAAGGGCACCTGGGTGGCTCAGTCAGTTAGGCTCCTTGGCTTCAGCTCCAGTCGTGATCTTAGAGTTCTGAGATAGGGCCTGTATTGGGCTCTGCCCTCAGTGGGGAGTCTGCTTGTTCCTCTGCTCCCTCCCCCTGTTGGTGCTCTTTCTCTCTCAAATAACTAAAATCTTTAAAGGAAAAAAAAAAGGAAAAAAGAAAACTGTCCTATAAAACTCATTATTGTTTACTGTCAGATTATTATTGAGGAAATTTATTGTTATATTACAGAGTATGCCATCTGCCCCACAAATATTGGTACCTTCATTAAGCACTGGGATTGCTTTTACTCCATGGATTCTGTCTTTATAAATGGTTATTTTGACCACCAGAAGGTTGAGAGTCAAGTTCTTTGTGCCCCACCTCTAACAGGTGTTTAGGTAGGATGTCAGGACATGAAATGTGTGAACCAAACTTCCGAACTTGCCCCATCTTATTTTTCTGCCTTTACATACCTTTTACCATATCTTTCAAGTTTATTTCAGTGGCCTCTAACTTAATATACCTACTTTTTCAAGCTATACTAACTTTTTTTCTGAAATGCATAATTACCAAATGAAATCAGTGAATCATAAAGGAAGTAATCAGACTGATTCCAGAGTTGGTTCCGTTAAGATTCTGTTAAGATTCTGTTAAGATTCCGTTAAGATTCTGTTAAGACAGATTCAAAGATGTAAGTCTCTTACTTAAATTTCTCAGTGGCTGCTCATCAACAGTAAGAGAGTAAAGGTCCTTACTACTTTTCCTTTGACAGTTTGAACTCCTGACCTTGTCCCCTGCCTTCTACTGACAATTGACACTCAACTATGACACTGATTTGAGGATCTAGGACTCACTAAATATTCCCCTAGGTTCTGGCCTCCAACCCTTCCCAAGGTGGACCCTTCCTTCTGCTTCTTCACCCACTTCTTGCCTTTCAAAACCCGGAGTACATCTCCCCCAACTGACATGCCTCTCTTGACTCCTCAGGCAGTAACTATCATTCCCTCTAGTGCATCTTCTATGGATCTTTCCTTTAGGCTCACTTCTACTCCGTTAGTTGAATACCCCAGTTCTGAGACTTTGCTTTAATCTCAAATAGTTCTTGGTGTAAAGTAAGTTCAATAAATACCTTGTTGAATGAATGACCAAATAAATATAAGAATCTATCTGTATGTGATAGTTGCTATTTAATATGAATTTTAAAAAGCAAATTAAGTATACCCCTCTAGTTGATAGCATATCACCTAGAAAAGATACTAAGAAATTACTTATTAATAATTCCCTAGTGAAGAAACAAAAGCAAAAAAATGTTGTATCTCAAATGGATATGGCCCATAGTTTATGAATATTAAACTTTATGTTCTCCTGATATAATTTTATACTGTTATTAAACATTAACTATAATGTTTAATTTAACCATAGTTATTTATTTATATTCTATTTAACTTCACAAAGAATTTGAGATAGCCTACAAGAAATGTATGCATGAAATAGATGAATTTTTAAAGTACATAAATAACTATAAATGAGAATATATATTAAAATAAAATAGCAATAAAAGGAGAAAAATGGAATATGCATGTTTAAATCATAACTTCCCATACAGTATACTTGAAACAGAAATATAGCTATGATGTTCTTAACAGCCAAGGGCAAAATGGAGAAAATGATAGATGAGTAGTGTTCTTACTGTACTGTGGGAAGGATGTTACTAATTATTTTCTAGTGAGTTAATTCTGAATGAGACTTCATGTTGGACTTTATATTGGGGATATTAAGAGATACAATCAGAGGGCAAAAACTGTCAGTAATATCAGGTCAATGCAGTTATAGATTTTATATGACTAGTTCTATAAGCCCCATCAAAAGAAGCCAAGGATGTAGCATGTAAATAGTTAAAATAATTGTTACTCACTCTAAGTATAGTCTAGTTGGTATTGCATATTTTTTAAATCCCCAGCTCTTTATGAAAATTCAACAGGAACATTCAATTGCATTCAAAGCCCAAGTAAGTAATACATAAGAGGGAAGATGGCCAGAATAAGTCATATGGGTCTGGAGGGGGCATAGCTTCCATAAAAGGGAGACTAAAGCCCAACTTGGCTAGATTATCAAGTTTTTCAGAAGATGAAAATCCAGACTTTAGTGTGAAATTTCCCCACTTATAAATGTTGGCAACTAATTTTAAAAAATAGAATGCTCTGTGTAGCAAACAAAACACATTTATAGGTAAACTAAATATGAACTTTAGAATGGATTTTAAGCTACCATTTTCTTATATATTTTCTACAATTTTGAGAGATGTTCTTTACAGAGGACATGATTGTGTCATGAATGTAGATGAGAAGGAATTAGTTTGCTTTTATAGCTGCTATTCCAGCCACCCTAATTTTTTGAGTTAGAATAAGGCTAGCTGTTGTAACAAATAGACCCCAAAATTTCAGTGGCTTAGCACAATAGAAATTTCTTGCCTATTCAAGTATTGTGAGTGCTCTTGTTGGTGCAGAGATTCTGCTCATTCTTTGTCACTCAAGGTCATTTAGTGATAAAGACTAACAAAGCCTCTGATATCTTCGAAGAGCAGATTCCCACTATGATGATTTGGGATCATCCTTTTTCTAGATGGTCAGACTAGAAGAGATCATGGAGGTATGTGCTTGGGAAGCTTATAATGACCTGAAGAGTACTCCATGCTCCACTTCATCCCATGGAGGATATATTTAAAGACCTCGCAGTAGATGCCTGAAACCACAGATAGTACTGAACTCTATATATACCACATTTTTTAATACATATATACCTATGATGTAGTTTATTTTAAAAATTAAGTAGAGTAAGAGATAACAATAACTAATAATAAGAACATGTATAATAATATATTGTAATAAAAGTTATGTAAATATGGTCTCTCTCTCTCTCTCCTTCTGAAGATATCTTAATGTACTATACTCCTTCTTCTTGTGATGATAAGAGGTGACAAAATGCTTCTGTGATGAGCTGAAGTGAGGTGACTGACATAGGCATTGTGATGTAACATGAGGCTACTTTTGGCCTTCTGACAGCACACCAGAAGGAAGACCAGCTGCTTTTAGATCATGGCTGACCTTGGGTGATTAAAACCCTGGAAAGCAAAACCACCGATAAGGCGGGGGGCGGGGGGTACCTATCTGCAAATGATGCACCTAACTTCTTCTTACATTCATTGACTAAAACTTAGTTGTGAGGCCACAGTAATTGTAGGGAATGATGGGAAGGGTATTCTGTCTGTATACCCAGGAAGAAGAGGGAAGCATGGATTTTGGTAAGCAAGTATCAGATTTGACCACACCAGAGTTTAAGTCATTTTACTTATCCTGGATCTATAAGTATTTACAACTTCACCCCAGAGTAAAGGACATGAAAAATTGGTTTATTATTATTACTACTACTACTATTACTAAACCAGGTAAAACTATTACTAAAATAGGCAAATACCAGACAATCAAAAGGTATGAGAGAGAATGTACAATTTACCTCCATGTCTAACTTCATGAGAATGTATAAAATACAGTATTTTCCTTAAATAAAATCAAATCTGACTCAGGCCCCTACTGTCACTGTTAGCCCAAAATTCGGTCTCAGTTATTGGTAGGAACAATGGTCCCCTCTCCTCTCTGAGGTTTGCCCAGGTACCCCAGGGATTTTACTAGCCAGAAGTTGGGGGGCACTATGTTCATTACGGCTGCCATTTTTCTGTTCTGTGCCCATGCATATGGGTCCATATGAAGACCTGTGGCTCTTTTGGTGGAGCACTAAGTTTTAATAGAAGATTTGTGGAAACTCCTGGCCTATATATAGCAGTCAGAGCCAAGCCTCTCTTGGCACACCTGCCTATTTGCAGTCTTATTGCCCAAAGGAATTAGAAAGAAGTGGAGTATTCTCCCTGCTATCTGAAGAACCCCCAATACCTCACCCTCTCTCTTTGGATGAATCAACTTCCTCCTCTCAGGTTTGTTTACTTTCTTTCTTTCTCAAAGCACCAGATTCCACTTCTCTTCTACTTGAGATATTTTTAGGTTCTTTTATTAATGAGACCAAGCCTCTCAACCAAAGGCTTTTCAGATGCTCAAAACTTCATCAATGAATGTTAATTTCCCTTCCTTGCATGGGAATCAAGGGTGGTGTTGGTGTTGGCTTAGGGGCAATTCCTCTTTATGAGATTGTTGTTTCTAGGTTGGATTTATGCGAAACTTAGACTGTCTAAAGAGTTATGTGGAAATGTATGCTTAGATAGTTGAGTAGAAATGTAGTGTATTTTTAGTTGGTTTTGTTGCTCAATGTGAAGAAGTATGATGATTACTGATTAAACTAAAATCTGAACTGTTAACTTTAGCTATTAGCTTTGAAATTGACTTTGACTATTCATTCATATCTCTGTTTCTAATCCCCAGGGATTCATCTATCATCGTTAGTAGGTATATTAGGCAGTAACATCCATAAGAGAAAACGTGAGCTCTCACACTAGTCATGAGGTATAACAGAGTCTTTGGCAAGGTCTAGGAAAAGGAGAGAGAGAGAGAGAGAGAGAGAGAGAAAGACAGAGAGAGAGGATAAGCACCTACCTTTCCCTCCTCAACCTCTCCTTCCCATGACCCACACCTTCCATACACCCCCCCCCAATAAACTGAGCATATTAGCTAAGTATTCAAGAAATGCTTAAGCATTACCTGCTTGCATGAGACCTTTTTCCCACTGCACATTCAAAAGAGACTACATGGGGTCAAGGCACCACTCTTCTAGCTTACCAGTCATGTGACTCTGGGTAGGTTGCTTGACCTCTCTGAGGCTCAAAGCCCACCATTTCAAAATGGTTCTAATAAATGGATCTATTTCATGGGGTCATCATCAAGAGTAAATTAGTTAGTGTCATACTTAGAAAATCCTTAGATCAGTACCTGCTGTGCTGTAAATATTATACAAGTGCTTGCTAACTAATACAACACAACAAAAATAACACCACCACCACCAAAACAAAACAAAACAGCAAACATTCCTATGGCTTTTTCTTGAGTTTTAACAGCATTCTTGATGAGAAAATTCAGCATCCTGACTATCTATAAAATGGTATCATCACAGAACCCATCTTAATAGGTTTACTGAAAGGACGAAATGAGTTGATAAAGGTAAAGGGCTTTGAATTGTGCCTAGGACTTAGCCCAATGAAGAACTGCCATTCTTTTGCTTTACCCTGATCTTCATTTGCTACATATTCCTTGATGTTTATCTAATAGTTAAAAAGCATATTTTTTCAGTACCAGAATCCATTTTATTAAGTTTAACTCTCAAGTACTTCATTGTAGTCACAATAAATACATGTCCCTATTGAACCCAAAGAAGTGTTAATGCTTATAAGAACTTATTCTTAATAAGGACTTATTCTTATAAGGACTTATTCTTTCTGTGCCTGAGAAGGGCATGTCGGAGACCATCTGCACCTGCCAAAGGAAGCCCAGAGGAGCTAATACGGGTGTTTTTGCTCACCTTCGCTTGAGCAAGAACATAGTGATTGTGTTAGACAGATGTAATTGCCACAGGGAATGGAAAACTACTGCTGAAAAGTTTTGCAACTGGAATAGATCATCTTTGATGCTCAGAGGCGATTCTGACCATACTCCTGCCCCTCTACCTTTGCCTTCCCAGCCTTTATTTTCTCAGTCCTCTGGGGAATGTCGTCCTACCTGATTCTGTCCAATTCTTGCTTGACCCCTTAAAGAAAAGATCCCAACTGGGAGTTTTGATGATGCATATTGCCCCTGTGTAGTGCTAAATGAAATGCAGCTGGTTTAGTCAAAATCTTATTTGACTTTCATTTTTGGATGTACATTTCTGGAAATAAATGCGTCTCTAGTGGGAGAGCCAGTGGAGGGCAGAGGGTCAGTGGGCGCACAACTTTCTATGAGACCTTTCTGGTATTGTTCTTCACTTTCCTGATTTCAGTGCCTAAGATATGACTTAAATTGGCCCTGTTTTATTCTGTCCTTATTCTGTTTAGCCTTCCCTTTTTCAAAAACTGTGAGGAATTCCTCTAGACAGAAGCACCCTCAACTGAGCTGAATGAGAAACTTCAGAACTGTCAAGGATTTACTTTTTAAAATTTTAGTACAGTTTCCTAGATACTACTGATGATGTCAATCTCCTGTTTTGAAAAATAAAAAAAGGAAGTTGTTTCTGATTTTAAATGGTAATTTAAGTAGCTGCTTATGTATAGATGTTTATCATCTATAGTGTTTCAAATATAAATAATTCTACCTTTTGCCCCGTCGTTTCCCTTGGTTGTAAGTGCCTCTTACTGAGAGCTGACATAAACCCTACCAGGAGGCTGCAGGGAGGAAGAAGGGTCTGGGAGAGATATCTTGAGCTTTTATAAATGAGAAGTTATTGTTATAGTCTTAGAACCTATAACAATAGTCAGCAACCATACAAATAAATGATTTAGACAGACTCATCTAAATGGGAGTGATTTCTCAGAGAGGGACAATCAGGTCACAGAGTTGACAAATGGTTTAAGTATGAGTCATTTCAAAAATAAAACCAAAAATAATAACTCCACACCTTTTAAACTTTTTCCATTAATAAGTTATGGCAATATGATGTTGCAGGAAATACGGAGGATTTGGGCTTCTCATAGAGAAGACACAAGTAAATGACAAGATTCCAGGAAGAGGTTATGGATTACAAAACCAAAAGAAACAGTTATTAAGTGATCATTCTTCAACTCTTTCTGCTGATACTAGCAAGCCAGTCTCTTATCCTTCAGTTTAATAGGTGCTGGGAGCCATGGTTGTGAAATGTTACTGTCTGTCCTCCTGCAAGAAATGGTTAATGGGAAGGATTCGAAGGAGCAGGAGGAGGCAAGGTGGTCAAACAGGGAGGCTACTGCTGGTGTAGGGGAAACTGCATAGTGCACCAGGCTGTGAGTGGGAGTTGGAACAACGCAGTCAGTCAGACTGGAAGCTCAGAGGAGGGAATAGGCGGAAATTAGAATAGGAGGCATTATGCTGCTTTGTGGAATTGCTAATGAGAATATAGCTAGATGTTTACGTTAAGCATTAAAAACAAGTTATGTCCAGTTTGAGCTCATGGGAATGTTTCCCCCTCAACACTATTCCACGTCTGAAACACACTCATCCCCAGAGACAGAGCTCATGAGGTAACCAGAGTAATTAAAGAGTTCTATCACAGTAACCCTTTAAAAGGCTATAACGCTCAGCTAGTCATTATTGTAGGTAAAAGTTACACTGGATGGAAACCCAGGATTGAGGTGGATTTTAGCCTGTACAACTAGCATGTTAAATGCTCATAGATGTACAGTTTGGAAAAGTTGAGTTGGAGAGAAACTCAGAAGATGGTTTTTGATTTCTCCAAAAGTGTGTTGCCTGGAGTATTAATTTACCATTTGGCCATGGATTTTACCATAAGAACTTAAGATTTCAGAATGACTTCCTAACAAATTGATCTCTTGCTGGCCAGTTTCAAGTCTGACCCCTTTGGGAACTCATGCCAATGAAATCATATGCTACTTGGCTCTCATTGGTCTCCCATTCATGTCTTACATATCTGTGTTATCTTAAACATTGTTAAGGACAAAGAGCTGTATTCAAAAATCTTTAAGTATGGCAAATTCTTGTTCTTAGGATACTTTAATTTTGATTCATTTTCATGGATGGGTGTTTATTTGTTTTACTTTTACATATGAGACCATATGTTCTGGGAAAAATTTTAGCCTAAAAATATAATTCTCCACAACTCTTATGAATAAATATTATGACAGCAAGGTCTCTCTCTTTTTGTAATGGCCACATGTCACCTTAAAAATGCATGGTACTAAGACTCCAGGCTAGTGTTTTTCAATCTAGAATGGTATGGTCACAGGTATATTCTTAGGTCCATATGGTGTATGCATATACCATGTGTCTTGGGAGCTATTGTATCACCAGCTTCCATATATTTTAGGAAAGGTCCATTGATATTTGTGATATTTTCTGTAGACTCCCATATGCCGAAATAAAATAAATCTCAGGTAGATGGAGGAGAAATGTCAGAATATCAGTTGAAGTGCTACCTCTCTCCTCCCGGATTTCATTCCAGAGTGCTCTCAGAAACTCAAAACATGGTGTCTTAAAGCTGGATCTGTGCAGTAGTTCATTTGAAGATGAAGTGAGGTAGAGAGAGAAGGAGCTTTGAATTAATTTCCATGTTCTGACAGGTTCCTGCATGGAAGTTACCTTAACATCACAAAAACAATGTTCTTGCAGGCCTTCTAGATTGCCCACTGGAATCTGGGAGTGTTTTTATACAGAAAAGTGTAAGAAGGAATATTATCAAAATCAGCAGTTGAATACATTCTTATCAGATGTTGTTAATTATACAACATGTCCATACCAAGGTCAAAAATCACAGATTTATGTTTTTTGTGTGTGTCTCAAGATTTTCTATCCATCACTGATACTCAGATAAAGCTATTAGACAACATATTTTTAAGCCCCTGTGTTTGAGAAAAATAGTGGGGCAGGAAGGGTGGTAAAGAAATAAGGTCACCTGAACTTACATGCACAGTGGACTTGGTAAAAAGATCAGGATTCAGAATGAGTGTTCTGCAGAGACAACAAAATACTCTTGTGGGGATTATTATTTTATTAGTGTCAAATGTCACAATCATAATCATTCAGACTGCACCTCTGAAACTTTTTATATTCTGAGTGACAGAATTTGTCAAATTGAGCCATGCAAGCAGGGGCTTATCTGCAAAAGAGATTGGTATGGCCCTAAAGCTAATTAGTGAATTTGGGGCAAGCGTCTCCTTACAGTTCAGCACCAGTTCAGGGTTTCTAAGGTAGAGTCCATGATAGCAATCCTCTTCTTGTTTGACAGATATACATTCTAACCAATTTAAGCAGAAAAAGAATTAACTGGAGATCATGATTAACTCCCAGACTCTCCAGGGGGGCCTCTCCAAAGGTCCAGACTTGGAAGCTGAAACTGGGGGTGATGCCCCAGTTGGATGACAAAACTGCCCCAGGGGAACAGCCCACCACTGCATCACCCCAACTACTACCTCTAATGCCAGCTCTGGAAGCTTCCCCTAGAATCTCTCCCTGCACAGGGTATTTCTGCAGTGAGTGGAGTGCATCCGAAACCGTTCAGACAGGAATTTGGGCATGGATGCTTCTGGCTGGCAGAGGAGGTCCCAGGCCCAACCTGAGGATGCAAAGGGGATAGCAAAGTTTAGATGTCTAGCTTGAGGTGAGAACTGGTAACACTGGGAAACTCTACTCTTAGGAAAACATTCAAAATGACTGGAAGGCAAAAAGGAGGGCATATTTTCACTACACCTGGCAAACTAAGAATCTGGTTCCTTAGCAGCCCTAGCCAGGTAAATTCTTGGTTCTGAGACAAAAAGAAATTGAGGCGTATTCAGCTGGAGCCTGGGAAAATAGTGATGCTTTACTCCTTGCTATTTGTTTCTTTAAATCTTATCCTTC